>VZTD01003559.1:259-270155 GCA_013397725.1 Rhagologus leucostigma | reverse complement strand
CAGCGCGGAGACGGAGATCCCGGCTGCTCCCCCCACCGTATTAGCTCCCTCTCCTCGGCGCTACCGCCCCACGCCCAGCCCCGGCACCACCTCCGCCCTTCCGGAGCATCCTCGCTGTGCGGCGGGGCGAGGGATGGAGGCGTGGGGACGCTCCGCCGCTCGGCACGTGCCCTCCGGCCTCCCCTGTGCGGGCACTGTCCCGGCGGGCGAGCTGTGCCCTCAGCGGGGCACTCGGGGCCGGGCTATGGTCGCGGTGGGAGGGAGTTGACAGGCTGCGGGACGGCGAATCGCTCAGGCTCTGACTGCTGCACACATGTGCCGGTAAATAACGCGCACGTGTGAGCATGCCTGTTTCACGTCTCTCCAAAAGGCTTCCTCCTCTCTTTTCCTCCCGTTTTGGGATATCCGTCAGGGCACAGAATCCTGAAATCCCCAGTACTAGCGCTCTCTTTGTTGCCACACCATGAAGGAAGTAAGTCAGGATAAGAAAATTGCTTGTTGAGCTCCCTTAAACAACAACATATGTATAAGCAACACTTTCATTTGAAGAAAAGCTAAAGCACAGCAAAATCTGGAAAAGCGTAGTTAGGATCAATAGCCACCTGGATTCTACCCCTTCACTGCTGCACAACCCACAACATACACTGAAACATGAAACCCCTAACACATTCCCCACATAACTTCACTATTGAAAACACAGGGCCAGATTGCTGCCCCCCAGTCCTGTGGAAAACCTCCCGGAGCAGAGAGGGATGGAGCTTTCTGAGGGCTTTCTTCAGCGGGCTGCTTCCAGTGTGGATCAGACACCATCATTTTTGGAAAGGATGACAGGTTTGGTCTGTCCAGGCCCGATCACAGGCTGTTTTCTGGGCTGAGAACTCCTGAGGTAGAGCCAGGGTGTGTTCTGACCAGTTCCGCAATTTCTGCTTCGAACTCTGAGTCTCATGAGCATCCCTCTGGGAAAGCCATAGGGGCTTTTGAGACCCACTAATGACTGATTCTTTTCTGTGACTAAAAAGACATCATGTGGGCAATACAGCAGAGACTTTTTTTTTTCTCCCAAAGCAAGAAGGAAAACTGCACCTGCCTGCCCTTAGAACTGTATCTGGGATGGCAGATCTGTTATGTATAGTCATGATTTACTTAACAAAAATTGGCAATGCCTCACAGAACATCTACAGACACAAGTATTACTGAGAAGCACCACCAATCTACTATTTCTGACTTGCCAAACAGAAACCCACAGTTTCTGTTGGATTACTATGGCCATGACATAAATAAGCAAATGAACTGCACCATCAAATAGTCTCTCATCTTGAAGACAATGTACTATAATACAATATTTCATTGCAGATCAGAATCACATTCTCTTACATGAAAAAGGAAATCAAACACCTTGAGTAACTTATTGTGCTATTCATACTGGTTTTGATCATTCATCCATTGATTTTAATTGCTTTGCTTATGGCGTCAAATCAGTGTCATTCAGAATGTTACAGAAAATAATTAAAAAATAGTATCCTCCTCTCCATTTTTGAATTTAACTATCAGTTTGGCCTCATTATTTGTTTATATCTCCTCTTATATCTCCTCTTTCCCTGTGTCTCAATGAAACTCCTTGACCTCATTATATATGACCCAGAATTTCGGGTCTGAATACAAGCAGTAATGTCTTCATTCATAAATTAAACTGGGCAGAAAACAGACCCTGACACTGGTTCATGATCTGTTAAACTGGTGTTGCTTCTGTTAATCTGTTAGTATGATGCTTGGAATGGATTTGGCTGAGATGTGTGAGCAGCCTCCCAAACAACAGTTGGACGCCGCACTAGGGCTGCAGGGGAAAGTCCCAAGAGATAGTTTGGGGTGGCTGCCCTCTTTTGGAGGTGGAGACTTAGGGGCAAGGCTGTGAGTCCTTCTGGAGTCCCTGGCACATTTTATTCACCAGTATAAATGCAGTCAAAGGAATGAGGTGTCCAGGTTTGAGCCTCGGAGCCTTTTGGCTTCTTTTAGATTAGGTGATTAATTAAACAATGATTTAGGATTCCCATGGGAGGCGTACTTGAAAAAAAAACAACTCTGCGCTTTCTGGCTTATTTTGGGCATTGGTGAACTGTCAATGCACTGGCAAAACAGTTCCAGGCAGTTGCCTGGAAGGCAATTGCCTTTTTGTCTGCTTGTGCTGGACTAAGAAATTATCTTTCTTTGCCATGATGTCAGCACGGATGGAAGCACAGGCAGCTGGGTTTATAGCAGAAGTAATTTTCCAGTGCAGGAACCTGTAATACAGACAAATATACTAAACTCATCTAAAGATAACAGCTGTCTGCATACCAGACCTCCATGGAAATGGATACACATGGATAAATAAATGCAAATGTTACCAATGTACTTACAAGGGATGATTCCTACAATTAGTCCTATTAGTTCTGATGTAATCAGAAAGTGAAAACACAATCCTCATGCTGTCCTAAAATATTCTTTAAGAGACAACATAATTATAATTTTGTTTGCTCCTCTCAGCACCTACAGCTCCAGGTTTCATACAGCCACTCCAGTCATGGGTTCACTGAAGTGGTCAAAGAGGGAAATGCAGATTTAGGGAGATGGAAAGAGGCTGAGGAGCGTAGGAACAGCAGTGCTCTCACGAACATTAGGGACAGCTGTGATAGCACCACGCTGGGACTGAACCAGTCATGGATCAAATAAATGTGCAGTGCCTTGTCTCTGGATGAGCCCATGTCTTCAACAGCTTCCAACACACTCATTTTTGCTCTGCTTTGCTGAGGCAGAAAAAGTAATTTGAAATAAGAAAGCATTTGCTTCTTTAGTCACAGGTACCTACACATATATAGACACACAAAAATACACTTCGAGGGAGGATTTTGCTGGAGGTAACTGCTGCTGAAGGAGTTCTTTACCAGCACAGAAACCCTGCTGCTCCTGGTCGTCAGAGAGGGGAGGAAGAGCTATTTCTATTGTAAATAGAGGGTTATTTCTGCCCATAGTACTTTTCTCATCCTAAGTGGATTTACAGTTTAAAGGATGAATTATACAGCTGTTTCCAAGTCTTCTGATGAAAAAATCAGGAGAAAGTAAGAGTTACTGCTCTGGAATCCTGAAAGTAGCTGTAAGGCTCCAGGGTCTCTTGAAGTCAATGGGGAAAATCCTATGAACTTGCAACTCACATATGTGGGAATAAAAGAGGTATTTTTGTATTTCCCCCCTCATTTTAATAGTAATTTTTCCGTATTATTCATCCATAAAATTTCACAAGAAGGTTCTTTTTCCAGTCACACCAGTAAAATGCTGTAACTAATCTAGAGCCAGGAGATCTCAGCAACTTCGCTCTGAGAGAAGAGCTTAGATCTGAGCATTTGCTATTAAAATCTGTTGTCATCAGAAGTCTGCAAAGAATTTATGTCACTGTACTTTGGCATGTTTCATTGTAGAGAATCACCTCAGAAGGTTTGCAATTTTTAAGTCAGCAAGCAAGTTTTCTGTTCCACAGTTTATTATTGAGCATGGTAAGAATGTTTGAGGAAGAGTCCAAGTCTGAAAGTGTACAGATTTTTGCTGAAACCTGAGCAAGTATTTGCATTCATCAATTAAGGAAAGAAAATTCAATTAAGCTGCAGACATTCAGTGAAGAAGATCACATCCAGGAAACATTTGTAATCTATGTTGTTCACCAGCACAAAGACACTATATGATCTCTGTGTAACTATGTTTGACATCAAATGAATCAACAATCAGCTCTGGCCACCAGAAAAATGAGAACAAGCCTTAAAATCCCTTAAGTGGGAGGTTTAGATTTTTGACCCACCTCTTTCATCCACTAAATGGCTATAAGCAAGTCCTGTAACTGCTTTTCACTTTTCACTTCACTTACTGCTAATGCTACCCAGCAGAATTCACAGCAGCCAACTGAAGTCCCTATACAATGCCTGTAGCTGCCAAAGATGCCTCACTAGGGCACCTTAGGGCAGTCAGGATTGAAATCTGCACCTTCCAACGCAACAGGTGGATAAGAGTACCTTCCAGGATGTGCCTGACCTGGGAGGTGTGCTCTGCAGTCACACCCTGTAGTCTGAGCCTTGCAGAGAGAGGAGTTCAAGGAGCAGTGAGATTGTGTGTGATCTAAGAGTCAATCTGCCCAGTGCTATAAAAGCCAAATGCTCCTAAGCATGCCTGTTTAGCCTTTTAGAAACTTACCTGATAGAAATTAACTATTCTATCAGCTTTGGACACCTCTAGCAGCTGAACAGGAGTTTTTTTTCAGTATTACATTTCTACTGAAGTCCTTGGTACAAAGTCAAAGGTAGATATGAGCACTTAAAGGTGTTTTTTCCACACAACATTTTAACAGAATATTTTAATAGTAAATGACTTTGAAGGAGGAGATTGTTCCAACCCCTGTTTTGTGGATGAGGAGATAATTAAATTATTTAGATTCTGGGTCAAAATGATGCACATAAATTGGAAGAATGTGTCAGAACAGGGAACTGGGACTGCTCTTCTCTTTCTCTTTAGGAGACTTTGAGCAGGGCAAAGCCATCTCCTAAACTGGAAGCCCAGGCAGAGAAGACTATGCACTTGACCTATATCAATACACTTGTTTGAGGGTTGAGACTGTGCTTTTTCTTTATTCCCCACTACCTTTTTTTTTTATTCAGTGTTAAACATAAGCTACTTGCTAGTATTTGCCATGGCAAGAGAGAAGGAGCAAGGGGAGGTAAGACCCACGCTGAAAGAAAACAGGTCTGAGTGTGTGTTAACCCCTCATACTTGTCAGGTCTGTACCACATTCCCATTGCCAGGCTGTGCTGGCTCCCCACCCCTTCCAGGCACTCCTACACTGCCCTGCACACTGTGGGCCTGGCTGCAGCCTGAGCAGAAGGTGCTAGTAGTGGATATAAATGTAAAGGAACATCAGAGCCTTGCCTTGCCTTGGGTGTTTCTACCTCATTTCCCTTTCTTAATTCAACTATTGCAACCTCCAGACGTCTCAGGTTTTAAATTTGTCCCTGCAGAGCCAGTCCACAATGCAGTTACTTGCTGCAGACACCTCCTTTCCACACTAGAGCTAGCTAGAGCTAGCTAGAGCTAGACTAGTGCTGTTCCCTAAGGGTATGCAGATACAAAAAGCTTTCTATTTTAGCACCCATTAACTCAAGGAAAAAAATCTAAGGAGATAATTTTTCAAATTATGAAGTCTCATCAGTTGCTGTCACTGGAAGAGCCACTCACTGTTGCCGGGCTCTTATGAGATGACAGAACCCAAAGTGGATTGGAAAGGGATCACCTCCTTGCTGATGACAGTCCTCCCTGAGAAGGCTTAAGTCCTCTTGCCCTTGCAGTACTTGATCAACCAGCAAACACCTAGTCCCCTGCTCCTGGAAGCTCCTGGGGCTTCCTTCTCACAAAGGAAAATGACATAAACACCTAAGGTGGAAAAACAGTCACCCAGTATTAGTAAAGTAAAGTACCACAAACTGGAATAGAAGCAGAACCTCAGTTTCCAACTCAGCATATCTCAGTGAAGGCTTTGACGGCTGTTCAGAGTAAGAGAAATTGTCCAGGGTATTTCTACCCTTTTGCACGTCTCTTGCCAGTGTCACATTGCACAGCCTCTGGAAAACTTCCTTTACCTACGCGTTTTTGTAGTATTAACTTGCACATCAACTGGTAAGGGAGAGAAGTAAAACATTTAAAAACATATATAGAAAGTTCAGAGTGAAATATAACAAACTAAAAATAAATAAATGTGGGAATTTTCTGGTAGGATTTTCAGAATTTTTATTTGAATTCCTGAATTTAAGCCTTTGAAATTAAATATCATTGCCACCAGAATGTCACTGGTATTAGTCTAAACCAGGTGAACAGCCTAGGAAATGTGTGCAGAGAATTTTGATTACTTTATGCATTTTAAAATGACACAGATTGGAAAAAGCTATTAGTAAGTCAAAGAAAATGAGTCAAAAATGAAAGAAGCCAATGGTAATCAGTGCATGGGAATATGGGAATCCATGCGCTGTTTCAGTGTTAAACTCTTACATGATGCAATACAAAAAAAAAGAAAAAGAATAGGTTAGAAACATGGAAGCAATAGACAAAAAGGGAAATGAAAAATTAATACCTTGTTGTTCATATGGGTCATAAGATAAGCATATAAGAATATGCTTCTGTTTCTTCTATATGTTCTATTTGTTTGTTACACATACTGTAATTTATGCAGTTTAGAATAGCCTCTTAAATCCCATGCCTGTTGCTTCCATGTACAAAATAGGTTAAACAGAAATCGCCAAGGAGCACTTTACTCTGTTGGTGTTCCTCAAATGTGAAAGCTGTGATACTCCAAACATTTAATTGACCTCAAGGCCAGTCCCTTTGAGATTCAGCTTACGCTAACATAAATAATGCAGTGCTAAAAAAGAAAGATTTGCTCATATGATGAAGTATTTTTAGTGCACTACCAAACATGATTCCTAGATATATTTTATTTCTCCATGAAACACTTAAAACATTGAAGTTTAGTGTTTGCATTTGACAGTAGAAATAATATGGAGTAACAATTTATAGTAGTTAATCTTTAGAAATGTCAGCATAGTATAGAAGCAAATATTATGAGCAGTGAAAAAGTATGAGTTAGGATTTTTCAGTTTTTCCAGCTCTTGATCTGTTTAGCCTTATTTTTCTTCTGACTCCTTCCAAAAGTTATGCTTTCACAAATTACTTATTAATGAGTCTGGATTAAAATACATATAATTGCTTATTCCGCAAGTAAACTTAAATCATCTCAATGGTTTGTATTTTATTTGACTTATAAATAGGATTTATTGTACTTGTCTTTTGTGGAAGACCACCTAGACTAGTTATTCTAAAAACACGTCTTGAGCATTATTCTTTCTATCAGCATGTCTTGCTTATCACCCCCACTAAAAGCAGACAGAACTTGCTCCGGTTTGAGATTCTTTTCCTTGCAAGTGTGTGAGATCTGCTGTTATTTCACACAGGTCCTCCCTGTCTGCCCTCAGCAAGGCTGGAAACCATGACCTCCTCTGAGAGATGGTGACTTTTTACAGTATTCTGGGGACACACCTACAAGGGACGGTACTAAAGGAACTGCTGGGAGCTTGGATCAGTATCCATTATTGATGTCTCCATGCTTTTTGTCCCCTTCCCTCTCATTCCCAAGCCAGGCAGAGGGCCGCTGTGGGCCTTTAACTGTGTTGCCTGGGAGCTGTCAGAGTAAAGAGACGTGGCCTCCCGGTGTTATTGTGGGTGGAGGGCATCCCCAGGCTGCTAGAAGATTGGCAGAAGACTTGGCAGAACAGATGAACGTGGTTTTCCCAAGAGTTATGGATGGTGTCTGGTTTTTCTGGTGTTCATTAACAGTGGGGTTCACGTTGTTGTGTCCTTTGGTGGGAAGACTCAGGGGAAGGGCTTTCTCCTCTAGCAGTTCGCTAGGTTTTATTTAACTTTTATGATCTTTCTGTCTCCTACACATTTGCAAGATGTGGTTGCAAGAAATGAGGAGTTCAAACATAATTAAAGAAGGTACCCAAACAGGCATGCATACATGCAGATAAGGCCAATGCCACATCTTTCTTAGGAGACCAAATTAAGAAATAGTCTTTACAGGTAAAGCCGCAGTGAAGATGTTGTGGCTATTTATCTTAGTACTTGAGGGAGCGCAGTTTAGCTGAACATCTCCCGGAAGAATGTTCACAAAAGAAGTGTGTGACTTCTGTTTCTGGAAATGTCAAGAGCGCTGAATTAGAAATTTTCATCTTTATGGTTTAATAGTTTTTATCCTAGTGATCCCAAAAATGGAAAAAAAAGAGAGAAATAGCTTTCTGATGCTTGAAAACCTTTTAAAAATATTTCGAGTTTGACCAACAATTTCTACTCCTCTTTTTGAGAGACTCAGACTGAAAGGATCAGAGATGACACCATTAAAGTATATTTGGACAAGTTAAATCCACTTTTTTCCTAAACTGCCTATCATCCTGGAATCATGAATTTTAATTCTGGTGTATTAATGCAACTTTCTAATGACTACCCACTGATGCCCTGAGGCTTGACATGTACAGCCTGATAGTCTTGTTATGGGGCGTTTTGTCAAAGCGCTAATACAGCTCCTACCTGCTGTGTTACCACATCAGTATTGTTTTTAAACCCATAAAGGTTTTCAAAAAAGAAGCCTGAGTTTTAGAAATGCTGAGCAGCAAGATGCTTCAGTGACATCAACAGGAAATAAACAGGTCCAAATCAGGTGCACTTTTAGAAAGGATTAACATGCTTTTTCTCATACCTATTAGTATCGTCCTCTTCAGCCCACTCAGATGTATTTAATGTCGTTTCCACCCTTCGCGCTCGAGCTGTATTACGGCTGCATCAGTTTCTGCTTGTATCACCAAAGATTCAGATCAATAACATATAATTTAGTATAAAAGTCTGCTATTAACTTCTAAGAGGCTCCCTACCTAAGTGAGATAAGCTGGATTTGGCCGTTGGTTATGTTTTAAAATGGAGCAAGGCACAGCAAGATGTTTTATATTAATTTTATATTTTGATATTGTGATTTTCTCTTTTAAATAGAAAGAGGTGATACATAAGCTGAGGTTTGGGAAAACTTAGCATTTCATCTTAAGTGGGAAAACTTAGATGGCAAGTGTGTTATCTGGTATATGCAGAGGCAGGGTTTGAAATTTATTACATCTCATTTTAAAGCCAGAATATTTTCCATTTAGAAATTCCAGAAAATTAGTAGTGATTCAAACTGTAGTAAAAGCTGAAGTCCTTCCTAGATCATACATATTCATATGCCATCAGCATAAAATGCCACTTTAAATTCACTGATTCCAGTCTCCATCCCATGAGAATCTGAAGCAGCATTAACGGCTTCTGTCAAACGTTCTCACATTAAAATAAAGCAGCATGGTGGTTGGGAAGAGGAGAGACACAGAAAATACCTTTTTTCTGTAGTAATCAGACTCAAAAGTTTCCAAGTTTCTTGCTCTCTACAACAACAAAATTTATCTAGCTTTGTGTTTGAGCAAGCAGTGGTTCACTGTTGACTAGGACAGGGTCCAAGAGTGGCAATCTTCTCTGAGGCAAAAATTAGATGAACATGATCTTTTGGCAGCCTGCATATTAAGAACTGCCCTATTCCCAGGTTCTCAATTGAGGACCTTCAGTGAGGTTAGAAAAATGACATTGAAATCTGATTTTGTACCGTTTGGGAACTGAATTTCAGTACATCACTCTTCAGGCTGGTGTTGAGAACATGACATCCTGAGATTCCTTAACAAATAGCACCAACTCTCTGTGATACCCAGTGCCTTCAAGCAGTATGATTCAGACAAGTAGGAGCTTTTCTTTCCATTAGTCCCACTTACAGCTTTATTTTAGCAACAAAGTGATTCCCTTCTTTTCTTCCCACACAAATAATCTAATCCTAAAGAAGTCCAGTTTTCAGAGATTAATAACATTTTGCAGTCTGTCTAACCCTTTAGTAAGAACTGTCGTTGTCAAGGCCAGAGAGATCAGAGCTCAGGGTTGACTTTCTTTATTCCTGATTCTGCCTCTGACGTGCTTTAAGATCTTTATTAAGTTAATTAACCTCTGTGACTCAGTGTAAGCATTGGTGTAATGCACGTAGTAATGCTTAACATAGAGTCCCACAGATGTAAGGCATGATAAAAGGGTAGAGGACTATTATTGTTACTAATGATCATTAGTTTGAAATCATAGTCAGGCAAAACCAAGAATAACAAGGCCATTACAATTAGTTGAAAGGTAGGGTTGTGATATTTAATCATCATTAAAAGGGTACATGATGAAAAATATATTGCATATTTTCAGTAAGAGTCAAGAAATAACTTCGTGGGATATCTGCAGTAAAGACCAGGATTAACAGCTCTGAAAAACAAGGCTCAATAAATCTTATGATTTTTTTCATCCAACACAGAGGTTGTTTTTCCTACTGTGTCACACACTGTGGCTATTAGAGAAAGTCTTTTTTTATACATGTGATACGATGGTGCACTGAAAACTTAACAAGCCACAAGTCTGTAAGTTTATCTCTACTTTTTTCGTTGTTGCTATTGTTCTTACTATGCTTTATACTAATTATACTCAATATGTAGAGAATCCCAAGTTTGAGTCAGTGCATTTTTGTCCTGTGTGCTGCACAAATACATTGTAAGATATTCATGGTCTCAAAGAGATAACAAAAAGAAACTGACACCTTCATACAGCACTGTTGTTTATAGGTATCTTTCCATTTCTTTCAGACATTGCCTCTGGGATATAATTAGATAAAGAAAATAAATCTCATCCATCAATTAAGATATTAGTGATCAGAACTGAATATTGGCAGTCTCAAAGAAGACATTCCTTTCCAGCTATCATGAATTTTCCTTTATTGACTTGTCTCTTTCAGTCTGTCAAAGAAAAGTTTTAATTTGCAGCTGCAGTCCTGATCCTATGATGAATCATGGTTTCTTTTGAATGCAAAGGATGTCTGTCTGGCAAAGTTGGCAGTCTGACCTCTATAAATATTGTTCTATTGATAAAAAGAGGAATTGGATATAGAGACTATCCAAAATAAATATTTTGCTGGGATCTTGGATGTCTGAATACAATAGAGCAAAGGGTTGTTGTTGCATTTTAAATCATTCTGACATAAGTTGAAGTGAGTATTAGTTTTAGTTGAAAAACTGTCAAAGGCAGTTTGCACCTTTCATTTCGGAAATGAAAATGGACACCTGTTTAGGGATTGCTCTTTTCACTTTATTATCTGTAGGGATTTGCCATTGGTTTTGCTGGGAGCAAGTCCAGGCTTCTTGATTTCTAGGAGAATTAAAACAGGATTTCAATGAGGTATTCAGAAATACCAGCCCATTGTGCTCCTGTCTTTTGGCTGGAGGTGGATGGGAAAAGAGCCGTTTGTGCTGTCCCTATCAGAAGCCTTTGCAGGCTCAGGGCGGCTTCCTCAGCATGCCCTTGGGACAGGTGTGTAAGTGGAAAATCAGCTGTGCATGAGAGGCAGCAGAGAGGCTGGGCTGCTGCAAGGAGCAGGGGAAGAGAAACCTTTATGATCCCACTTCCTATTGAGGAAGTACAGAGGCAAAGTTCCTCCCAGAAATGTAATCGCTCTGGTGGGTCTCCTGGCGTGGCGCACCTCCCCACTGCTCCCTGACAAGGCTGTGTCCCAAAAGATGAAAGATGTGCTGCTCTGTGCTGGCACACCTCCTCTTTTCTGGCCTCTTCGCTCCTACAAAAACTGCTTACATAAAGCAGAAAGGGTGTGCAGAAGGAGGTAGTGTATGTGAAGGATTACAGCAAGAAGTCGTCAGAATGGCTGACGAGAGGTGTCTCAGCACCATCAAGTCACAACAAAAATGGTCTGACACAGAGGCATGAGCGAGCTTGTGCTGAAGTCAACAGAACCGTACCTTTGCCTAACCAGTGACGTCCTCCTGCTGCTCTTTCCCGAAAGGAACGACAGAGGAATTTTTCCCATCAGAGACTTTTTCTTCTTATCAATAAATTACACTATCTAGCTGCTGCAATAGATAGTCTGTGAATAACAGAGGACATATATTTTTATTGGCTCATCTATTTAAGCAAAGAGAATTCCTGTCATCAGTGCTGAGCTGTAAACTAAAATTTGAAGATAAGATACCATCTACTTCTTCTTTCTCCTGTAACTCACAGCACTGCTGTGACTGCTTTGCAGGGGAATGTTTGTATAGTGTATGTGACGGATACACTAACACTTGCTGTTTATCCGTTTCTCCCTTCCTATGAATCATTCTTCTTTCTGTACTGTATACCTCCTGAAAAGGGCCTCCTGTTTCAATTTTTTTAAAATGCTTGTTTACAATAAAATCATAATTAAACACTACTTTTGCAATAAAAAGAATTACATTATTTACTTGGAATTTGATTCCTCTGTGTGCTGGAACCTCAAGCTGAGCTTCCTTTTTTCCTTATTTTCTAGATCGTTGAGAAGCTTTGCATCTATCAGCTTTCCTTGTTATAGGTGTATTTCAGCAATGTCACCCTCTCAACATTTTGAAAAGGCTTTCATACGTTTTTTTAAAGAGTGTGACACCACTTGCATCCTGTCTACCATTTGCAGGAATCAACCAAAGGCCACCAACTGACTCTTAAACATGTGTATTAGTCACTCAAAAAAAGAGAGACAGGAATAGCATTCTCCTATGTTGACCCAAATGTTCAAAGAAGATTTAACAAAACCCATCCACACCCAGAACAAAACCCAGAGAACACTATCCACACACAGAATCCACCACGAACAGGTAATTCCCCATCATTCTGAGTGTATGGGCACTGCTACCAGAGCACCCTGAAATGCCTGTTAAAGTCATGCAAGCAGAGCAGGGCCCAGTGTGAGTGCTGAGGCTGCAGGAGGCTGACCAAAGAGCTCAGCTCTGGGCAGTGGTGACAGTGCCCCACACTTCGGCAGTACTATGGCGCAACTTTGTGCCCATGACCCCAGCCACCGCCTGCTCCATCTCTGCCTTAAGTGAAGCTAATGGTGGCTTCCTGGCCATGCTCCTTGCACAAACAAGCAATGAACCTGAGGAGAAATGAAAAACAGTTTGTAAAAGGAATTAGGCAAAAACCCAAGACAAAGAAATAAATAATGGTTCATGAAAATCTCACACAGTCAAAACCAAGGGCACAGAATTTATCAGGAAACCTAAAAGAAACACGACTGTGGTTGTTATGTTGCCATCTGCTAGACTGTAGGTCTTCAAAGCTGTCAGAGGAAGGCTGTGTACCTAATCAAAACACATCTCCTTCTCCTGGCTCAGTGATTTAATACCATTGCTTTTGGGAACAAAACATTCTCCTAAGTACCGCTGGGCTGCAAGTTACAAGAAAGTCTTTCTGGTATACCTGTCAGAAGTCTGATTTCTAAAGCACAAGCTGAAGCTACTGGGGAATTTTGCTTAAAGTCACACTGCAAATGAATCTCTGCATAACTGTTTTTGCCTTGTTCACACTCCTCTCTTTCTGCTTTTTGCTCTAATTCTTACAGCTAGAATTGATAAACTGTGGGGAATAAAACCAGGAGGAACCTTGTCTTCACTTAGGTCTACAATTTTATCTCTGTGACTGCAATGTTTTTTCACTAGAAAAACTTTTGCACCAGTACAAAGAGTTACATTCTGGGACAAAATTTTAAGACTACGCATACTCTTATACCAAAAAGACACAGCAGACTCTATTTTAGTGCATCAGCAATGCACAGAGGCATCCATAATTAATGCTTGCAGTCCTATCTTAGAAGCACAGAACAAATCTATCTTCCTAAATAAGGGCATCTAGCACCACTTGCACATCCTGCCATGTCCCACTTGGTTCCTTGCCTGTCTCTCATGCCAGAGAATGCAGGTTCCCAAGTGCTTGCAGCCAAACCTGGCAGCCCCTTGCAAATGTCCTTAGTGTATTTTGCCTCTTAGTACGTGTAATCAATCCACTGATGACTGCACATCTAATTTACTTTGAACCTCTCAAGTACATCTCAGGGTAAAAAGACCAGTTTCCTGTCTTCATACGTTCTTTGAGCAGAGCTTTTGCAGTGCTTGGGGTTTGCTTGTAGAAAAATTTCCACAGCCATCGTGAACACCCCTGTATTCTCTGGGAAAGCTTTCTTAAGTTTCAGTGACCTTTGAACAGAGCTCACAAAGTTTCTCTTAAAATGACTGCTAGAGGCCTCAGCTGAGACTGACAAATACTGAATAAGAGACAAGAACTTCCCAAAAGGTTTTGAAATGAATATCAAATAGATGTGATAGAGAATAGGTGAATAAACTGCCCATTTATAACTATAAATTTATCTATTTTTAAAAATTATACTTATTTTATAGATTTAATTTCTACTACAAACACCTACAAACATCTGGTGGAGTCCAAAAACGAGCTTACTCTTCCCAGGTCCCAGGTCAGGACTTTATCTACAAAGACATTCTTCTTCACCTATCACTTGTGATATAGGTAACAGCGATTAGGTTAAAGACCATTATTAAGAATTTAGGAGCTAGAAAATGAATGAGGACCAGGTTCTTGGAAACAGCAAGGCAGTGTTCATGTCCTAGGATGCCATCTTTGATCACATGCTCATGTTGTTTTTTCCTTTCCATGAGTTCTTTCTTAGAGCAAAAACCTGACTACACTCAATTGATGCGTAACAACACACAATTTTATTTTCTTTCCATTGTTCCATGCAAGGCTGTCTAGGTTTCACCTGGGATAGCGTTAATTTTCTTTCTAGTAGCTGGTACAGTGCTGTGTTTTTTGGATTCATTATGAGAATAATGTTGATAACACAGTGATATTTAAGTTGTTGCTAAGTAGTGCTTGCCTCAAGTCAAGCTGACTTGAGCTGACCCAAACTGGCCAGAGGGATATTCCATACCATAGAACATCATGCCAAGTACATAAATTTGGGGGATCTGGCTAGGAAGCACTGAGCACTGCTTGGGGGTGGGCTGAGTATTGTTCATTGAGTGGTGAGTAACTGGATTGCACATCACTTTTTTCTCTTGGGTTTTATTTCTCTCTCTCTTTTTGTTCTCTTCCATTTCACTATCATTATTATTATATTTCTAAATATTTTATTTTATTTCAATTATTAAATTCTTCTTTTCTAATCCCATGGGTTTTATTTTTCCAATCCTCCTCCTGATTCCACTGAGGGTGTGTGTGGGTGAACAAACTGTCTGGAGTTAAACCACAACAGCAACCCAAGCTGTCTTTCTTTTCCACTGATGAAGCTGTGCTGTGAAAGTAGGGTTATTCACATCCTCAAGAACTCTTTACAGTGCCTTTCATTGCAGCATGTGTGTGCTTCATTATAACTTGTAACATGGTTTCACAAAGCTCTTCGGAGACATGGACTTAGTGTTTTTCCCTTGTTTCAGGTTTGTAGGTTCAGTGCAGAATGACTAATGTCAAGTTGAACACCACCTGCACACTTAGGGCCTCAAGGTCCTTGGATGTGCTCTGGAAGCTTTGGCAGGGAGAAGTCGCATCTCTGCGGGCTTTCCGGTGAACCACAACCACTTTCTACAGAGAAGTTTTGAACTTCTCCATAGAAATGTAGTATTTCCAAGGGCTGTCTCTTGACCAAAACTGAATTTTCTTAGTGACAGTAAAAGATAAGCTCCTAATATAAGGTTTATCCTTTTGTGAAACTTCGTATCATAGCTCTAAATCCTAGAAGAACCTCTCTTTAAAGTAAAAGAAGATGTGAAGTTCTGAGACAGGTAGAAGTATATTCTTTATCCCCAAAACATTGGCACTACAGTTCTAGCTTTTCCAAATGTTTAGAAATATTCTTTGGAAAAATAAAATAAGTTAGATGGAAGTTAGATGGAAAATTGCATTCTATACGGAGGAAGTTTGTAAGAGTTGTGAGAAGCTAAAAATGGGGTATTGCAACAGGAAGTGTGCAACCTCAGGAATATGCTACTGGCCTCACTGCAAATTCAGAGAGCATTCAAAAAAGAGATGTAAAGGAGTGTACTGTAATGCTGAAAAAAAAAGGAAATCACAGTAAGAACACCTAAGAAAATAATGCCTGTCAAAGAATAAATAATATTTAACAGATAGCAATCCTATAGAATGTTGTGTGTATTTCTCTGGTCATTCTTATCCAGACTTGTGGCACCATGCAAATATCCTTTTCTTGTTTTCCACTGCCAGCTCATACAGAAAAAGAGCTTTCTGGTTACATAAAATAGAGGTTATCAGCAATATTGCTAATTAATGGTGTAGTTGCCAAGTAAGAAGTTAAACTCTGACAAACATGACTTAATGTTACACAAACATGCTTCATCAATCACAGTTAAAAAATTACACAACATCCAGCATTTTTTTTGGACAAGTAATAGAATCTGTTGGCAGTTGGTATAATGAAAGGCTAGTAAGCAGATGAAAATGTTTGGGGGTTTGTAGACTTGTGTACAGAAAAAAGGGATAGAAGTGTTTTTAAAATGCCACAGCTTGAGCTGGTTCTTGTTTAAAAGGGAAGACTTTAGTGGGAGCCCAGGGATCCACAGGCAAATCCAGGTTCAGCGTGGGGAGGTCTCAGGTCTCTGGGCACAGTGAGGCTGTTTTGGATGTCCTCTGATGGACACAGCTGTTGCTGGCACAGATCTTGCTCCCAGCAGCCAGTGTGGGGCTGTGGTACTGGCATCCCACTGGGTATCCACCTGGTCTTGTGATGTACAGGGCTATTCCTTCTTCGTCCCACTGTGTCCTGTAAAATTTGAAGCTCATGTGGAATATTGGAAATGTCGAGAGCCCTGAAGGACTGTTCAGGAGATGGGTTTGTTTGGCCTCTTCCCTTTGAATGGAGCAGAAGGAAGTAAAGTCCACTTGTTAGGCCTCTTTGTTTAATGTATTAAGTGCAGAATTTTTTGAATGATGGCTTGTAACAGGTGGGAGATGAAGAGTGAAATGATGAATAGGGAACTTCAACAGCAACCCCAAATGAGACATTGAGCAGATTATGTTCTTGGGCTTAGATGCAAAGATTAAAGATGGGGGAAAAAATCTTGCATGGGAGAATCCACTTTACTCATTTAATGAAGTTAAATCAAAGTTTTTACAATTCTGTTTCAAAACAATGAAGTCTAATGATGAGGATGAACGAAACATTCTTAAATATTCACTCTGAATGCTGATTTCCCAAATCCAAGAGAATGGATTGACCACTTTTTTAATGCTGTCAGAAAAGCATTACTCATCTCTTTTAGTACAGACTTAGTAAATCATTTCACAGTAATATTTATTTAAGCAGCAAAACATTAGTCAGTGACATTGAGAACTAAAGTTCCATTTGTGCTTGGCAATTTATCATTAGACTAACTGGATTCACACACCATCCCAGGAAGATAAGGAATGCTATGAAAAACTGTTACATATAAAAAGGAAAATCAAAATATGAATATGAAACATCACTGCTGTGATGGAGATTTTGTTTTAGTACTGGTGAAAGAGAACAGCACTATAAAAGCAGAACACACTACATAAAAAGAACATGGATGGACGTAGTGTTGGTGCTAGCTGGCTCTGAACCTTTTGTGAACCTGCTGAATTCAGTGGCCTTTGGATTAGGTCCAGACAAAAGCCACATTTTTATATGGCAGGCAAATTTGATAAAAAGACACTCAGAAGCAGAAACAAAGAAGTAGTGAGGAGCTTTGCAGAGTAGACCATGAAGCAGAAATAAACAGAATCATACAGTCCAAAGGATTAGAATTTGCATTCACTCACATTGAATCCACTTGAGTGTTTTCCAGGTAAGGAAATTTGAGCTAGGAAAAAAATTAGAAATCAGAATTGAAAAAACATCTTCAATATCTGGGTGATACATCTAAGATAAGCCCTGCCAGAAACAATGCATCTATTATACATGGCATTTGGCCTGTGCTTTGTATTTCATTTGGGTTTCGCTAATCACAAATCCCCAAGAATGTATAACTTCTTCCTCCTTTCGTGGGATCACCTGGCCAGCTCCCCATTATGCTTCCAACACAACTAAGGCCCATGAAATGCAACAAACAAACATGTTGTCTCCTCGTGAACATGGGTAAGAGCTGCTGTTTCTGCTGATGTAGGACTCGGGCTCCAGTGAAATGTTTCCCTTGTTCCTGATGAAATTGTGAAAGGCCCCTGGTGAGATGACAATGCACCAGAAAGAAGTACACAAACGTGTAGTGTGGGTTTATAAACACAACTCCGAAGCTGTCATGCCAAACCCCTCCATACCCCTGTAGGCACTAGAGCTCTTCAGGTGCCTTGGATTTTTAGTTTTTCCCAAGATTGTTTGAATAAAATGCAATTACTCAAGTGAATGATTTCAGCAACACAAGACATTTTTTTGTTCCAGAAAGGATGGGATTTGTCTGACCTTGTTTTCAGCTTCAATAGAAGGAGAGACTCTGTCTGGGTCTTAGGGTAGCCAACAGATGGGGGTCAGGACACTCTTTAAGAAGGCCAGCCATATAAGTGCAAGTTTGGAGGGGAAATATGGATGAGCCTTTTATTTTCCCATCACTCTAAAGTAGTGCAAAAAACATATCTAAATTTAATTGCCACAGGATAAAAAAAAAAAAAGGAAAGTACACTGGATCAAAAGATTGCTTTGCCCAGTTACTGATATGTAGTCTCATCTTTCTTATTTAGGTATCTGTGCTTTCAGCCAGTGGTCAACTCAACACCTGTCCACAAATGTTCCTCTCCTTCATAATAGCTCTCTTGGGAAGCCTCATGTCAGGCTCTGCCTTGAAGTAGACTAAAAGAAGTACCCCAGGGATCTCAGAGAAAGTGTTGCACCTTTGTCAGCATGGTTCACATATCAAAGTATGTATGGAAGGTGGAAAAGGAATCTTAATGTTTTTATCCCATTTGGTATGCCATGTTTTGAGTGGACTTAGATGTAGACACATTACAACACATAATGGTAGCACTACATGTTATTTTTGACAATTTTTATTAGTCCTGAATTAAAGCTAGCCTGGCTTCTGTGTTGGTCAGCCATGTGTCTAACTGTCTGGTTTCTTGAGAACACATTTTATTTTGGAAAGAGAAATGAGGCTGTTAAAACCTTGAGGACAAAGATTTGCTCTGCAGATTAAAATTAGTGATAGAAATATTTCTATTTGCTCACTAAAGATGAAATTTAAATGTCCTTTTTCTTTATTTCAGACTCTGGCATGCACAATAATTCATTTAGGGTTTTTTTTTTAATTAGAGGAAGAAAGGACATATTTACAGCAGCATTATTATTTAGAATGAGGGTTTGAAATTTTATAAGATCACTTCTGCTATTAAAGCAGAAATCATTTGACCAAGGATAAAATATTACAAATAGTTAAATAAATGCTGAGTAAGCAATACAATTTCCTTCTGTTGCATTTAAGCATTGCAGAAAGTCACGTCACACACTTAGATGAGGCCTGTTCACTCTCCTACAGTGTTATGCAATGGTTTCCACACCCATACTGGGGACTGAGAGGGGATGACAGACTGCTTTATCTTCTTCACTTCAGGAAGAGAAAAACTGGTTGACAGTGTATTCAAAGGGAGAGAGAGAGAAAGAGGGAAAGAGAGAAATTTGTTTGAAAACCACCAATGTTATTATGAAATATCAAGTTCTAATCCCCATGACTCATACTAGCTACTCTCCCCAGGCTGGCCAGAAGGCAAAGCACGTTATAATTATATGGCTAAGATTGGAATGCTCTGAAAGCCTACGTAAGTAGCCTGTTGGACTCCACTGAAACCCACCAAGGGCAATAGACCTCCCAACCAAAGACCATACCTAGAGATTACAAGTGGCAAGGCTGTAGTCCAGTGAAAACATGGTGCAACTTGCGAATTGTTTCTCCCTAAAATTATTGCTCTCCTGAATGCTCAAGGAGAGTGACATCAGTAAGTGGTCACCCATGACAATTTTATTCCTTCAGCCATTCCCTATCTCTTCAAATGTAAGGAAAAAGGTTTTCTTTCCTTGCGTGAAACTCCATTTGGAATGAATAGGCAAGGGAAAGCTTTTCTAAAACTAGAGCTCTCACTCCTTGAGTAAACAAGAAAATTCCTCGAAGGATTTATTCATAGCAAGATTACTGTTACAGCATGGATCTTCAGCAAAATAATTTCCTATTGTATGTGAAAGAATTTGGCCAAATGAGGACAAAAGGAGAGCACAAACTTCTAGTTCCACTGGCTGGGCAAGATCAGCCTTCCTGATTAGTTTGTCCGTGCTTTTCCTCCCTTTTCCATGTTAAAATTAAAATACCACCCTATAATGTGTTTGTAAAAATGTCTTCTCCATAAACAAAAATTGTTTCTGAATAGGAAGTTCTCAGTGCACTGCAAGGCCACCTAGACAGTCCTAAAAAGGCAAGGTAAAAAGAAGGAAAGAAGCAACAACAAAACAAGAGTATCTTCAATGTCCAAAAAAACCCAAACAAACTACTGTCTTAAACACAGTCTAGAAACACAGATCCAGAAAATGATGCCTACAAATTTCTGCTTTCCTTTACTCATTCAAACTTTTCCCATTCCTCTTCCATTTCCTCGACAATCTTAATATTTGCTTCTTTTCCTCTAATTGTTTTGCCTTTCCCTATACCAGTTCCTGATTGTCCTTGTTCCAGTCTTCAATATGCCCAGTTCTTCTTTCCAGCTCTCTGTGCCTCCCCTTTTTCATCCTACATTTTGTGTCATTTTTTCTATTCCTCCTTTGCTAGCGAGGAGCCATGAGCTAATGTCTTCTCCCTGCTACACAAGAAAGGAGAAACAGGAGCACATACAAAAACAGACTCCTGTGGGAAAGAGGGAAAAGTAGAAGTCCCACCCAGCCATTGCCTTGTGCTGCTTCCATTCAAGGGCTTGCAGCTTAGAAAATCTTACTTCATTCCTCCCTCGTCCTTGTACTTGAGGAAAAAGGGAGTAAGACATCCCTCATGGAGGTGCCAGACCACAAGAACATCAAGAAAAAGAAACATCCCCTTCTAGCAAAAGAAGAACAGATGTGTTTTTCCATGAACCTTTAGAAATAATGCACAGTCACACCCATTGGAGAAAATAATTCATCAATTTTCTATTTTCAAATCAATCCCTTTACTTTAATTCTTCAGATTAGATCATCACCTGGCACAGCCAGCCACCAGGAACTCACGCTGCTGTTGCAAGTCACAGGTTTCCCAATGAAGATCTCAGGAAAGTTACAATATCAATCTTAACTTGATTTTAATATCTTTCTTTTTTAACCCTTGCAAAGATTTGAAAAAGAGCTCTTAGAGAGCTTAGATGTTTCTACAACTCAGTT
This sequence comes from Rhagologus leucostigma, assembly GCA_013397725.1. Classification (NCBI taxonomy): domain Eukaryota; kingdom Metazoa; phylum Chordata; class Aves; order Passeriformes; genus Rhagologus; species Rhagologus leucostigma. The sequence goes on along the minus strand of VZTD01003559.1, from coordinate 249,268 downwards.
CAAATGCCGGGCCTGCCATATCTGCTGCTTTTCGCACTAGCCTACAGCTGTGGGACCTAGCCAGTGTCCTAATCAACCTGTGATTTATTTTTGGCACTGGAAAAGAATTGTATATTCAGCTTGTGAGATTAATAAGGAATAGCGCCAATATAAAACTTAGCTCCTCTGTTTCCGTGAAATCACTGAGAATATATTACTCAAGTACAGTTTACACAGATTCATGATTACTAAGTAATTCTAAGTAATATTCTTTCCTTTGTTTTTAATTTTGGGGGTAATGTTTGTATTTTTGATTCATGCTTCTTAAGTGAGGTTTCAAAGGGTTATGATCATGCTCAATTTACCAGGATGTTGTCTGAGGCTGAAGAACAAACCTTGCCTTTAAAACAATGCATCTTTTGGCTGGATTTTATTGTAACCAACACTGAAATGGCACTGCTTGGTTGTTGGGGGTTGTTTTTATTTCCTGAACTCGTCAGTACATAGCTGTTGAAAATAGGTTGATGCTGCTCCTTTGCCTCCTGACATTAGTCATGGTTAATTAAGTGCGAATAAAGTTTGAGTTAATGCAAACAGGCATTAATTCTTGTCATCTCCCTGCTCTCAGGAGTATACAAATTGGACAAGCAGAGAAAAACAACGCTGAAAATATATCCTGGAAAAAATATTCAATTAACATCAGGATTGGAGGTCTTGTCAGAGATCTGTTAAAATGTGTTCCCCATATTTTCCCAGTAACTGCATGAAGACAAATCCCAGTGTCTGCTCTGTTAGACAAAGGATTGACGTCTACTTTACAAGCACTAGGATGAAAGCTTTTGTATCCTTGCAGCTGAGTGTATGCCAGGCAGTATCAGGCAGCAAATGTGCCAGGTTCATTTTTCTAGAGAACGTTATCAGAAACACTGAAATTTTCCCTCACGCTGCTTAAATGAAGGAAACTAAACCAAATTAGGGATGAAGAACAAGCAATATTTCCTGGGTGGAAAAAAATAGGCTTAGAAAGAAAGATTTAAGTACACAGCTCTCTTTTTTTTTTTTTTCCCTTTTTATTTGGGAAAGAATAATAATATAAAAATCAGCTTTAAAAAATCTGACTAAATGTCACTAGATGAAATGCTGTTGTTCCAGCCTGTGTTGGCAGTAGTCCTGAAATGCTCCTTTCAGCTTGGTGAGGCAGTAGTTAGATATAGTTAGATACTACCTGTTTATGTACCACTCACAGCTCACTGCCTATTCTTAGAGAATTAGCAAGGAGATCTCTTTCTCAAAGGGTATGAAATACATGAGGTCTGTTATTACATTCAGCTAAAGCATTCGCAGCTGTTTCTAAATACAAGACCCATGCAATTAGCTCTATCTTTAAATCTGTTCTCCATGGCTTCTTCTTCATGTTCTCCATGGCTTTAGTTCAACTCAGCCATTTGCCACCACCAAACCAATGCTCAGCTGCTCTTCCTCACCTGCTAACCAGCCCTGCAACACTAGTGCCACTGACACTACTCCTCTGAAACTTGCTGCTGCTTCATCCCCATCACAATCTCCCATTAATCCCCATCCCATAGAATTGTTCTCATTCACAGCATCCCTGCACAACTTCTGCCTGCTGGAGAAGTTTTATGGCTTACAGAACTGGCACTTTCCAAAAGAAGGCACTAGAAGCTGGAATAGGAGTTGCCTTCTTTTACAGTAAAGAAAGTGAAAAGTTTATTTGTAGTAAGAAGACATACTCAATACTTGATATGTCCCATCATATCCCATGGCTCTCCAACAGATTCTTGGAAAGTGCTCCTGTCTGTCTTTGGCCACTTCTACTCAGAAATTGCAACTGCTTTCCAGGTTTGATGTGGAGGCTGCAGCTATCGCACCTGCCAGGACCCCTGGGCAGCACATTTATGCCCTCAGTCCCCAAGAGGGAGCAGAGGAACAGGGCACTGCCAGGGGAGCTGTGAGCACCCACCCCAGGGTGCACTCCTGGGGCTCTCCAAGGGCATGCCAGCACTTCCACGAAGCAATATGCAACTCCCTACACCTCTGCTGCCAAGCGGCCTGTCCTGGAGTCCCCACCCTGGGGGTGCATTGGTTTTCGCTCTGAATAACACCAGATAAGCAGAAGCAGAGTGCAGTTGGTGTCTGTTGTGTAGGTTTATGGATGACTTGTGTTGGAAGAAAAGTGTCTTCAAAATGAAGTTATGGAAGGACATTTGCAACAAAGAAAATGTGCTCACAGCAATTTAAGTTTCTCATAGCAAAAAATTTTAATAAATCTTTTAATTTAGGCACTCTTTTGCATACTGTGCTGTACACATAAGTGTTGGCAGGTATAAAAGCAGGCTTCTGTTGCAGTCACAGGAAGAGAAGCTGAATTATTTACAGGGGGAAATTTTTTCAGTCTGGGAATCATAGTCAAATGAAGAAAATTAAAAATCGTGACTTCTGCACAGTGCAAAGGCTATAAACGTAAGATCTCCCATCCCAATTTTTTATGTGGCTAAAGGACACCTATATTCAGCACAAAAAATAATTCAGATAGAAGTGGATGCAGGGGGACCTGCTTTTCCCTGTTTCGGCTCTATGCATTAATATGTGGTAAATACATGATTCAACACAGAAACTAAACATAGCCTTTGAATTGTTTATCATGGGTTTATTTTTTTTAGGACTCTGCGTCTTCTGTGCAATATTACTACACTTCTGTTATCTTCATTTTTGAGTTCACAGCATCACAAACCTGCTGGGTGCAACAACTCAGCTGTTTTTCTCCTCTGATTGCTGCATACAGCACATACGACTAATAGCAATGCAGAAGGGCGAAAGGAATGGGGAAGCCAGATAGAAAGCATGCTTTTTTGTAGGTACATATATTCAACTATTGCATAATAGAGATGCATAAATAGCTATGCTCTTCATCTATGTCAGCTCATAAAACTCATGATTTAAAGATGCATTAGTGTATAGTAACAAGGAAATAGTAATGCATTCTAGTGTTCGTATTACAGTGACACTTATGGAAAAGACAGACTTTACATTCTTTCTGTAAATTGCCATAAGAACAAGTCTCTTCTACTTCTGTTTATTGGTGTTCGCTCCTCCAGAAAAAGCTTTTATTAGAGAAATAGCCTTGGCCCTCACATGCTATCCCAGAATGGGAACCTGAGCTCTCCTGTACCTTTGGACAAAGAAAGACATGCAGTTGTCTCACCTTTCAGAGCCGGATTTCACAGAGGACCCGTGTGCTACAGCTTTTCTTTCTCATGGTAAGCAACTAGCAGAAAAGAAATTTGCTTCCCCATTTCTAATACTGTACAGCAGCTCTGCACTTATTTTTTGTTAATCTTTCCTCTAGCAGAGGAACTGAGTTCTTGAAGAAATCAAAAGCTGTCAAACATCAGTCTCTTTGCTGAACCACTGAGTGGGGAGAAAACCACTGCAGAAGGAGAAAACATAGCTCATTTTGGTTTCTTTTTTACCTTCTAGACACTAAACCTGAGACAGAGATCACAACACTGGCTGTACTCCTTGAAAAACTTGATTAAGAGGTGGAAAATTATGCCAAGGAGATGCTCCAAGAATTATTTCCATAAAGGCAACACCATCTCACCTGGTAAAAACTATTTTTCATCTGTTAAAAGTCAAAGGAGGAATTTAAGAAAGACAGAACTAAAATTTGCATAATTTCCTTCCTTGTGTTCTCTCATACCCACTTTCAGCCAAGATCATTAGCGCTTATGAGGAAGCTTTGCTTTAAAAATATTACAAAAAAATCAATTATGACTGCTAGCTTTAAATAAAGAGGCGACACTTGGGAGGAATCTGGATTGCTTGATAAGCTGTGTTCAGTCTGAACCATGTGCACTTGAATATGGTTAACATAATGTCATTAACCTTGACATAAGAATGTAGGTTACTCTTACAGAAGGGTGATTGTATTTTGGAAATCAATAACTGCGTTAAGGACGTAAGGGTTGTCATTACCAGGGAGCTAATCATGCTCTCCTAATGCAAGGCTGATCCTGATTTCACCACTGCATTTGTGCAGAATGTGAAATTAACTCTTTCAGTTACTAAGGTCTAGCTGAGTAAGTAGAAACTCCAACTGGAAGGCAGGAATGAGTGAGAATGTTTATAAATAGTATATTGCTTTAAAAATAATAACTTAATAGTCAACTGCCTTTGCCTGGCCTCCCAGAATCATGCAATCATGTCAGAATTCCAACTTGCATTAAGAAGTAAACAAACCTCCATCACATATTGCTGCCTAGTTCTGATTCCTGGGGAAGAAAATCTGAAAACGTAAACCTTGGTTTTATTGATTGAATCTCATCGTGCTTGGACCTGCCATGCTGCCGACACACCAAACAGAGATAAGAGAAACATATTCATTTTAGAAAATGTAACAAGAAGAGGTAGCTAAAATTAAGAGAGTTTTTAATATGAAGATACAATTTTGTTACCAAGGGAGTTTCAATCTTCAGTCTGTACTTGAGACCTGAAGACTAGTGCAGCAAACAGGCTGAATTGGTTTGGCTTATATATGTCTGTGGATGGTAAGTAAATTGGGATGGTCCCGCCTAACTCTAAGGTTTTGGCGCTGTCCATGTTTGGTTTCTTGGCTCCAGTCAGTAGATAACAGAAGTTCATCATCTGTGTTAGCTGTAGTCAGTCAGTACTGCCAGCTGTCAGCTACAGCTGTGTCTCTCCCGAATCGTGTAACCTGGAAGGTTTTTTTTGTGCATCAAACCACCACAGCCAGCCGGTGTTCCCAAAACACAGAGATCGAGGCCTGCATTGGGGGACCATTAAAAATAGGCCCATTTGGGGCCAGAACTTCTGAGATACTTCTTTGTGCTGAACCAAGTCCAAAAATACTCACAACACTTAGTCCTGGCATGCAATGGGACCTGGTTACAGCAGTTTTATTCCCTCTAAGGAAAAATTTGGGTGACCAGTGTGGACTTTTCCCTGCCAGCTTTGCATTCTTTCCAAGTCATAGCCTTGCAGCTGGTGATGTGCGCTGGCTCTTCCTGGACATCACAGCTCCTCTCTGCAAAGTCTCCCCTGGGGTCACCATGCCACCTTCACACCTCTCTCCTCAAGCAAGAGTTGAGCTCTAACCTTGTGATCCTAAAAAGGAAATTCGGAGGGCCCAGCATCAGGCACACTACATTCTTCCCCAAGAAGAAGACTCTTCCTGTACTTCATATCTCCTTCTGGTCCTCCTAGAGGTTGTGTAGGTGGGTAACTAGAGCCTACTGCTTGCTTGTACCTCCAAAACAATTGGACTTTTCCTTTGGCTTTTTCACCAGAGAGAAGCATTTGCAAGGCTTACAGGTTTCCTGGCATCCCTCAGCTTTGACCAAAAGGCCTTTTTTCCCCAGTAGTCCTTTACAGTGCTCTTCTGCCTTTAACTCTCTGTTTCTGTGCCAGGATAGCTTGCAGGAATGGGGCTTATATGAGGATATAATCGCTTGGGAAAGGAATGTAATTAAAAGCAACATATAAAGCAGTTAAAAAAAATCTTCTGAGGACGCTCAGCTGGCATAGTGAGAATCTTGCTGAGAATATTTAATTGTTTGCATTATTAAGTGCAGACAGGTTGGTTTTAATTCAAAACAAACATGGCAATTAAATTAAAAAAACCTATGTCAGTACAACATTATAGCTACAGAGTTAAAAAAATGAAAACGTAGGAAACACAAACATTCAGGTTTTCAAAAAATGGGAAAGACTTACTGGATTAACCAGATAATTAAAAAAAAAAGTCCTAAAATTTTATATCAACTACACTATAAGGAACCAGATGAAAAACTGATGCAGCTGCCTTGATCATTAATATTTTTTATTCCTGTTTTTCCAGTTAAATGTGCAGCAGAATATATTGCATCTGATGATATCAAGTGCATGTCATAAGAAACACTTGACAGATGAATTTACATTTATTACACTTTCTTTCCTACACATCCTGTCTTACCATTTAATTTTTGAAGTCTTAGCACATTGACATACTAATTTAGGGCTTTAGTTTCTTTTAAGAGAATATATGGACTTGTTTTCATGTTTGATGGAAATGTTTGATAGAAATACTGTCAAATATCAGATAGACTTGTGTGAGGCAATGCCCACATTGATCAGAAAAAGTCAAAGCTATTTTTTTTTAGCTAACTGAGAAGAAAATCCAGACTTCCTCTGAAAGACGCTACGTAGCTTTATCTATGCCTCTTCCGTGGATGTTAACAAATTAACTTATTCTTACCTGAGAGAAGTAGGAAGCATTTAGCCCTGTTTGAGAAATGGGAAACCTGAGTAGGGAGATTGATTGACTACCCTAAATCCAAAGAAGGAAACTCCTTCAGTACTATTATTAGGTATTAAGAGCTCTGTATTTCTCACCACCTGCTCAAACCTATAGACAGAATGATGCCATCCACTTCAAAGAAAATACTTAATATCTTTTTCTCTGGAATGGAGTATCATTATAAGGTATATTTTTCCCCAAACTGACCAGTTCATCTTTTGGAACCCTTTCCTGATCTTTCCTGAGCATTTATTTCCATTAAACCCTTACTGCATTCAGACACTGCCTAAGCCAAGTCCCACCACAAATCAATTTTTTCTTGTGTCAAAACTAGGCTGGGGAGGAGGGAATGGAGGGTGCTGGGATGACAGTGTTGACACTTGAGCTGCTGTGCAGGATCACAAACATAATGCTCTAATACGTAATCCCTGCTGACAGGTTAGAAATCAAAGCTCATTAGCACAGAGAGAAGACGAGCATTTTAATGCCTCTGGATTCCATCCACTGCAATTAAAACCACATACAGCATATTGTTCACCTAAAGCCACAAATCACAGTAAAAAAGTGTCATATTATACACAGATCCTGAAACCACAATAAAGAAAATGAGAAATGGCTTAGAAAAACTAGGGAATATCACTTTTTTTTCATATGACCAATTGGAAACTAAACCTAGTTCTGAAAATACTTTAAAATCTTGTAAGATGTATGGTCCTCATAAATATGTCTGAAAGTCTCCATTTACCTGAATAAACTGCATTGCTGTGATGCCTGCAGGCCCAACCCTACCAAGGCAAGTAAGCAAGAGTAAGGCAGTGGTACTCCTGAAGTGAATGTATGAACTTATGTGCTTTAGTCTGTATGGAACTTGATATAATTTTTGGTAGAAGTCTTACTGAATTTTTTAAAGGGAAAATTAGTGACCCTTAAGTTCAAAAGACATCAAGAGCCGAATCTGAACCTGAACATGACACGCCGGTGCAGGTTATTTAAACCAGTGATTATTTCTGAGTATTTCTATTTACAGGTGTGCTGGACTCCAGGAGGGGGAGTTGTTAGATTGTTGTTACTGTTTAAACTCATCATCAAATCCACTGTGTTCAATTTTTTATTTTAATCACTTGATGCGCTGGCAGGAGGAGGAAGACCTCTTTACAAGTCCTGTGCCCTGTCTGACATCTTTCCGTGCAGATTGTCACTTAATTGGTCTTACTTCCTGTTTAGGGCCTTAGGCGCACACACCAACCAGCTGAGAGAGAGCTCTGAATTGAGACAGGAAAGTGCTGGACAGGGAAAGCATAGTTCTGATATACTTTGCAGCCTAAATGCTGAAATGTGTTTTCAGATAGCAGCATCAGTGAAGTGGTGCAAGGTGCAGCTGCTGCAGCCTGTGACAGCATCGGGGACGCACAGAGCACCCTGATGGCCAGCACTCTGCTCAAGCATACAAAGGAGGCTCAGGAAGCACCACTGACCTGCAGCTCTGCCTGCTCAGCCACATCCCAAAGCCCCCATGCTGGCCCTGCAGCAGACGATATTCTGAAAAACATTTCTTCTGCTACCCAGGTGCATCGCTCCACACTTGCTTTTCACTTCTGCCTCAGCTAGGAGAAAAGCAGGATGGCAGGATGGTGCACGACCCCACAAATTCCACATAAGCTACATCACCCTCCCCAAAAAGGTTTCTGCTAGCCCATCTGCAAGCAAAGATCAGAAACCAGTCAGAGGTTATCCCAGGACAGCTTTGGTTTTCCTGAGAGACAAACAGACCTTATGACCCCCTCTCTTTATCAGACTCACCTCTGTCCTGGTCTGGCCTCTCTACTGGACCCAATCTGCGTGAATCGGTGTCTTAGAAGGGATTGTGCAGCTGTACAGCTGTGCAGGTGCTCTCTGGTTACATGGAAAGTTTCTCAATAATCTGGGCTTGGCTGGGTGTGGAGGAGAGCACAGGTCTCTCTTGGGGAGCTCCTTGTAGTAGGATATAGGCTTGGCACTGGCCATGTACAAAGAGTGGCTCTTTCTGCTGTTTAATTACCATTTCGAGCTGTGGGCCAGGAAAAGTGAGCTCTTGCTGCCAGTTCCTTTGTGTGCAGCTCCTGCAGAAAGGAGCCATCTGGGTGCCTGCCCGCTCCTTGGTGGTGGAAGGAGATTCCTCTGAGAGGAGTCCCACTGCCTGCCCCTTGGCTGAGGGTTGACTAAGGGACAGCAGTTTTACCCCCACCCCACCCTGTGGGATCAGGCTCCTTATCGCTTGCTGTTTTCCTGCCCCATGACCCTCATGTTCTTGTCAGCAGGGGCTGGGGTCTGACAGGAGCATGGGATCAGGTCCCTTCCCTGTGCCTCCTCTTGAGGATGTTTTGATAGCTAGTGGTTAAAAAGAGGCATTATAATCCCTCGGGAGACAGAGATTATCCAAATATTCTTTCTAAGAGAGGCTGCTGATCAGATCCTATCTGAGGAAGAAGATGATACCATCAGCAACCTCAGCACTTCCGCTCCTGTAGGAGACCATTAACTCTGTCATGAACCTGGAGGTCTCCACATTCCATGGACAGAGGAACAGAACATGGCCCTGATGTAGGTGCTTCAGGGCCAAATGGTGGCAGAAATTCAGGTGTACTCCTATGTCTACCATGTCCTGATGGCTGCTCTGTCATGATCCCTGCTTGACATGCAAAACTTTCTGGATCAAGGGTTAAAGGCAGAAATCTTTCCTTGAGTAGGAAATCTAAGTGTCTTACTTAGGTGGTCTAGATTTTCCTGCCAGATATCTCTTTCTGCCTGTTATAGCTGTCTGCTTCATGTGTTGCAATCTCTGTCTTGCCCTTAGGCACCAGCAAAAGAAAAATAATAATCAAGTTTTATGTCAACAGCTGGTTGGAAACAAACATATTTCTAACACACCATTATCTCTTGTCAGGTGGAGAAGAAAGACCTATAGCATGGCAGTGAGAACAAGCCTCTCAAACACCTCTGCTTTTTTTCATGTTCCACGGGTATGCATCCAGTTAGAAACAGGAAACGCATAGCAGAGTAAGGGGTGGCAAAATCTGACCTTCATGCATGTTCTGAAGTGGTCTTTTCCCCACTTCTCTTGTATTTCAGTATATTACCCAAAGCACTCCATTACACATCTGAATTTCCTCAGCTTGTCAACAGAAATTTAAGAATTTGGCTCTTTTCCTGGAAGTGTATGGCTGCAGCTAAAAGAGAGCAAGATTCTTACCATAGTTTTCTAATCAAGTGTTCTCTGTGGGCAAATATTCTTTGTCCCACCTTAAGTGTCTCTGAGGAAAGACACATGCTGTCCCAATCTCCATAGTCATCAATTATCTGAGCACTACCAGCAGCATTACTGAGACGGAAGAGAGCAGTTTCCCACAGATATGCTTCTCATTTGATTCTCATGTAAAAATAACTTGCAATTAGCCAAGCAAATATATGCTGCAGGGAGCACATGGAAGGCCTCTGGCCACAGCGGGTGGGTGGATTACTCTGCATATGTGGAGGGGACTCAGCATGGGCCTGGTAGGGGGCTGTCATGGCATCAAAGTCCAGCCTGGGGTTCACACCACTGTGATTAATCAATCATTTTCTGAAGCCACTGGCACTTCTCTTTGACCCTCCAGCCTCAGTGACCACATCATTTACAGCTAGAGATCCAATGATCATATGACTGGGTAAGGACAGCCTCTGGCACGAGTCCACTGCAAAGGTTTAGTCATGCTGCTGTGCCATAGTGTACAGCCTTTACAGCATCTTTTACAGCTGAGTGATGGCAGAAGGAGATTATACACTCGTCTTTGTGTATTTCTGGAACCTGAATGAACCTGTGACAGCTGCAGGTGAACAGAGGACTTCTCTGCATTACGGGGAAGATTGTGGCCAAAGTCCCTACAGTGCCCTTTGCTTCCTGCCCTGCCTTCTACTATCATTCTTTTGTAGTAGCCACTACTGGCAGGTGTTAAGCATTTCTTTCCTTTCTCTGTCACTCTTTGGGTAGGTACCTGTTCTCTGTGTCAGTAATACTAGTGTACTAGGGAGAATAGATTGCCCCAAGTTTACGGAAATCCATATGGAAGAAACCACAAGATTTCTTAGTTGATCCACATGCCTGAATCTGCTGTGACACTTTTGTGGGCACATATAATGAAGTCAAGAGCAGAGATCAACCTGCCTTGACCTGTTTGCTGCCTTTAGGACTTTCTCAGCAGCCCTGAAGTTTTGCCTGAAGTAATCCAAAACTACCTCTTACATTGTCATACTTGTTCTGTGGGGCTCACAGCAGTTGTCTGGCAAAAACTAACCCAAGATATTTCCAACAACAAATTAAATAAAATAAAACAAATACCAACAATCAAAGATGCATGGATTCTGTGGGAAAAACCCATAACAATTTATTGGCTGTTTACATTCTTTTAAAAAACTCACCACTTATTCTACAGATGTATTTTGACGGCAGCATTTTGGGCGGCAGCCAAGCAAGGATAAACACAGAGAGCTGGTGTTTATAGGGAAAGCACACAGAATGGAGGAAGGAAAGAAAAAACTGCACATGCACACAGAAAACCCGAAGAACTTTACAAGTAGATCAGGAAAGGGGAAGAGCATTTAGAAACAAGTCTGTAGTCATTGAGCATTGGGAATGACTTTTCTGAGAGGAGCCATCACAGCACCAGGGCATGAAAAGCATGACCACCCAGTGGGCAGGCAAGTGTGACGTCTGCTGTCCACATTGACCCGACATGGAAGCACAGGCCAGTGCTACAGAGCTGTGTTAGCATGGCACTGTGCTCATATTGAGACGCAGCTGTGAGGAGAGCTCTCATCACAAACCTGATTTATGTCTGACCAGCCTGGGACTGCCAGGTTTGTCTGCGTCAGTGTATACGGGCCTGGGTAAAATAGCTTGGCTGAGCCATGCGCTCCCCCAGTGCCACACTGGTTGATAAATTGGATGAATTGGTTAAAGCCTAGGATCTCCCAGAATACAATTATTTCATTATCAGTTAGAGGGAAGGTGTATTTAGACTTTCAAGGTCCTGAAAAATTTTAAAATTTCTCCAAAAAGGAAAGCTTTTCCCATGCTGTTTTCTGATAGCCATCCTCTGCTTTCCCACTACCTTAACTTCCTCCTGTCCCAGTTTTACTGCTAAATCCTAAACCAGCACCACAACCTAGAGCTTCTCTCCACCCTGGCTCTTATGAACATTTTGTTCCCAAAACTAATCTCCAGGTTCTTCTCCAACAGCTGTGCTTCTCGCCTTTGAAAAAGTTCCCAAGTCCAAGCTCCTTCCCTTCTCACCTTTCCAATGATCTCCCTTAGATACTTCTGCAAAAGGGATGGTTGTAGAGTAGTTAGCTAGCATCCAAAAATGTCTGAGCAGGTACCCAAAATCAAGATTTGGAATGTATGTGCAGACCTGATATCTGAAAATACCCACCAGTATCACAGAACAGCCAGGTGAAGATACGTCTAGAAGAGAAATCAAAAGCTAGGATGCTGTGTAAGTAGCTTAAATTTCAGAAGGGCCAAGCGCTCAGTAAATTCCACTGAGACCAAGAGGATTATTGTCTGATTGTGGCTATATTTAATACAAACTCCAGTAAGAGGCAGACACAAAAAAGGCAAGATTGCACTGGCTTTGAATGTGAAAGCTGATTAAATGCATTTTCCTCAGTCACTCTTTGACCCTACCTGTCACTATATCTACCAGTTACTCATTCCTTCCGCATCTCATGCTTGTGTTTGCCATGCTAAAGCACACAGTGTTATTCAAATAGCCCAGATGCTGAAGCACGAGCCCGTTGCATTTTGTTGGCTAGCTGCTGAAGAAAGAGATATTCTATGCTATGTATATACAAGAGGTACTTTTTCTTATCCTTCTGCGTAAGGGAAAACAATGGACAATCTCCACCTTTTAGAAATAATTCCCATGCTTTTATTTAAGTCTTTCAGGCCCTTATCTATCAGGAATAATAATTCTAATTCCTTGCATTACTGAACTGTTGCAGGATGAAATCCATTACACATGGTGAAGGGCTCCCATACCATTGTAAAACCCTGATGACAAACACTCAGATATGTAGCTGGTTACCAAGTTACATAAGTTAAAAGTCACCAACCTGGTTTACAAAACCTACTTATCTGATTACTATAATCTGATGAAAATACAACTTAACCCCAAAATATTTTGCCTCTGGATAGTTTAAGATCAGTGACTGATGTTACCTAGAGACCGCATACAACTCCTGGTTGCTCTTTAGGATTTGCTATGGAGTGGACTGTGACACAGTGAACTGCTGCTGGCAGAGGCTCACAGTCCCTGTAGTCTAAGCTATAAATTCAGCTCTGGCTTCACACTCTTGAGCTTTGCTTTTCTTAAAACCTTCTGCCTCAGCAATGCTCCCACTGCCACCACCCTTCCCTGCCCAGCGCGTGGCTGGTGTTCTGTTGTCTTTCTGGGAGTTGATGGAGGAGGCTCTGGTTAGATGCTACAAAAGCCTTGACTGTCCTCTTTTCCTTGAGACCAGAACTGGAATGTACCTCTTGCTGTTCACAAGAACATCATTACAGGTAAGTTTAATCTTGCTGGTTTATCCCCCTCTATCTGCGTATCAGCTCAGAGTGCAACATCTAATGGAAATCCAGTATTTCCACAGTCCTCAGCACTGTACCTCAAGCATAAGTAGGAGGTGTGCAGGGTGTGAGGAATGTATTAAAAGCACATATATTTGAATGCCTAAATGCCTGCATTTGCCAGCCTTGCCTCCCTGGCCTCCCTTGATAGTCAGTGCAGACAGAGCGTCTCCCCCAGCGGGCAAGTCAGAGCCTATATCCAAGGCTCCTCTCTGAGTCACCCCCAGAAGTGTTACCCTCATCCCCTGGCTCTGAAGGAGGAGAGGGAGACTTACTTCTCTATGTAAGCATCCCAGTTAAGTGCATAAGCCTTGTCAGTATCACTGTTTTCCATCTTCCCTGGATATTTTCTATTTTGATTTCTTACGGGAATAAAATATAGTGAAAGAACTGCAGGTATTACAAGCAGCTGAACTAAACCCAGACTAGAGAAAGCAGGCCGTTGCCACACTGGCTGAATGAAGAAACAAGCCCTGGCCAGGAATGTGTGACAACAATGTCTAAATCCAAAAGATGGGCTGGGATGATACATGGTAAAGCCAAACTTCCCAACTTCTAATGAATCCTATGGCATGTATAGGCCCATAAGCAAGTGTTCCATATATGGAAGGAAACTGGTTGTTTTCCAGCGCATCCTCAATTCTATGTAAACCAGGAGGTGAGCGACTAAAGTAAGATCCAAAATGAGATACCAGATAGTTCTTTCATCTAGTTTTAAATATATGAATACATAAATCAATGTGCATGTTTATGTGTCTGGCTCCAATTAATAAGCACCCGTCCTATGCCTCAGGCTTCCTGACAAGCATCAGAATTAATAATTTAATACATGGAAGAATGATAATCTTGTGGTTAAGTAATTTGAAAGTTGGATCAGTTCTTGGCTCTGCCATAGATTTCCTGTGTGACCGTGGGCAAGTCACTTAATCTCCTTGGCCAAGTACCTCAAAGGTATGTAGGTGCCTGATCCCACCAGTTAGGCGCCACTGCTATCTTCAAAAAAGCATTGCTTAGCTGTTCCTTCAGTCGGTAGGTGTCTGATTTCTCTCAGTAGGCATAGACAGGGTTTGCTGATGTCATCCCACAAGTTAAAGAGCCACTTTGAGGCCTTATTCAAGTTCAAGCTTCTGGGTCCCCACTGTGTCACAGCTTGAAAAGCTGGCTTTCAGCTCATGAGACCCCGCGTGCAGGTGCAGAGGATGTGTCTGCCTAGCTGGAGAGAGGCAAGCAATTTTGGCTGGGAAAAGCACTGCCTTTTTGCAAGGCCTTTGGCTGCTAGAAGTCCTGTCTCAGCTGGGAATGCTTTTTCCCATCCATCCCTTGTCTGGACCCCTGCAAATTCAGTTAGGTAGCAGGGAACCGCAGTACAGGGGACATTATAGGAAAGACAGAGGAGAAGGACAGAGGCCTTAGCCTGGGCCAGGGCAATGCACCCTCTGTGCCTCACAGGAGGGGAGCAGCCACATCTGGGCAGTGTCAACCTGCCCACAGCAGCCCAGCAGTGCCTCAAGGCTGTGTCTCTTGATTCACTGTCTCCTCTTTGCTGTGACTATCCCTTGCCCTCCCTTTCCCTTTCTCCTGGTGCTGCTGACTTTCCAAGGTAGAAAGTTGATGTTCATCACTACTGCAAGTCCTCACAACAACAGCAATGGTCAGTGCCCTGCTGGGTCCCCAGGGGAGCTGGAGTTGTGGTTCGAAACTCAGAACAATTAAAAAAAAAGAATCCACCAAACGTTATTTGCCCTTGTGACAGACTGGGGGGACACTGACCAACTCAGTGATAGGAAAAATGATGCATTCCTCCCATTTCCAGCTATTGTCTGAGGGTGTGTGGGGCATCTTGGCATTCACTGGCCAGAGCTGTTGCTCAGAGGCCCCTGCTCATCTTTCCAGAAGGACCTGGAAACCTGAGCAGCCGTGAGTAAACCCTGGTGTGCTATGCAAAGGGGACAACCATAGGCAGTTACTTCCACATTTTGCTGAACTTTCCTGTATTTCTTTGGAAGAAGAATGATGTTTTTAGGCTCGGGAGTTTTAGACTTTGAGGACTGGATTTAAACAAGTCAGTCACGTTGTTCAGGTCTTTAGCATACCTTCTAAGCTCAGCCAGTTGTACTTGATCCAAAGAAAGAATAAGGAGAGAAATTTTACACGGCAGGAAAGGAGTAAACAGAAAATACAGCATTGAAATTAATTTAGTGGTCTAAGAAATTATTCCAGCTAAAAACTCACTTACTCTGTTAGCTGTTTTAAGACATTGCAAACCAATCAAAATTATATAGAAAATTAGATTTTCCATATGTGCTGTAATGGTTTCCATAACAATGTGTAGCTGCTAAATTTCATGAATCATACATGAGAAAAATGAAGCTCTCTGAGCACAACTGAAAGGCACTGAGCTACCCAGGTAAGGAGATTTCAAGCTGATGAAAGCTGTTCCCCGAGGTCAGAGTACTTGTGGATGTGAAGGGCTGTCTCCAGTGCATAGTGCCTTTATGTTGTAGGGGTAGCAGTTTCAGTAGAGGAAAAAGCAGGCCCTAGTGCTTACTTCTCCTTGTGCTGAAAACACAGAGCTCTCTTTTTGTCTCTTTCACTAGCACAGCCCAATGGAGTGAGCCTGCTTGCTGCTGCTCACAAGGAAGTGTTCCCAGCATGGGGGATGAAGACCTTTCCCAGGAAAGCTTTGTCTGTCATTCCCTGTACAGATGCCAAACAAACCCTGTTCTCTCCCAGTAACAATAGGAACTTGATGCTTCAGTCTCGTTTTGTTGCCTGTTGTGTAGCTGTAGCTTCTCCCTTCCTACATAAGTGTACCCAGGGAGGTAAAGAAGAATTACACAGCAAATCTCAGCTGTGGCCAGGAGGGCAAAGCCTTCCCCAGCCTTGCAGGTGAGGCTCTGTGAGATGTCCACTGGGATTACAACTCCTTTGGCTCATGGGTAGATTCAATTAAGCTGGAATGAAAGCCAGCTCTACTGAGTTCATTGCAAAGTTAAATAAACCAGGGTTTGACAAATGAACTCCCCTGATACACATTACAGGAGACAAGTTAGGTTCAAGGTGTCTCCTGTGCCTCCATATTGTCAAGGAGTGCAGCATGGCAAAAATGAAAATTTAGGAACTCCACTGCGACTTTTAAAGTTACCCAGAAAGTGCTTGGGGTGCACAGATTGGGACATTACAATAACAAAAAAAAAAAAAAAAAAGGCATGAGATTCATAAAAATAGCACAACATTTAGAAAAGAAACATTTTAAAGATGAAAGCAATCCTTTTATACCTCTTCTGTATGCATCCTCCAGAAGCAATCTCAGCCCCAGTCTGGTGTCATTATAGTCAGCAACTACCACAAATGCCTTCAGGCAGGATCAGGTCTTGTGTTGTCCTTCTGGGAAGGTTTTTTTTTAATGGATAATGTGATGAATAGAGTATAAAAATGTGCTGGTTAACTCTTTTCCCCTCGAGCCCAATCATTATAAAGGTTGATTTTTTGGACTGTTGATCCAGCATACAGGCATTGACTAAATAAATAGTAGATGGAGGTTTAGCCAAGAAATTAATCTACTTATATGTGGAACACTGATCATAAAATGTGGTGGAAAGGCTCCTACGACAGCTCTTACACTACCCTGGGCTAAAGTTAAGGTTTTTCCTTTTACTGACTGCTAGAAACCAACTGTTTTCTTATGGCCTTGAGCCACCTGGTCTAGTGGAAAGTGTCTCTGCCCATGAAGGGGGGTTAAGACTAGATGATCTTTAAGGTCACTTCCAACCCAAGCCATTCTATGATTCTTTGATCATGCTTTATTGTTTAAAGAGTATGTTTTAGCCATTGCTCTCTATGCTGTGTTTTACAGGCACATAAGCATGAAACACTTTGTGAGCTTAGTCATTATTATACCTAATGATAAGCATTTAGAAAGTTTATTAACATCTGGTAGTCATCAGCTTGTAATGAGTGGTAATTTTAATATATCCATTACAGAAAATTACTTTTTGATGCTTAATGGACAGAAACATTAGCATCCATAATTGAAGGAATTTTTTTTAACATCTTCACTCTACATATTTTACTTATTTTCCTTTTTTTAAAAAGTTAACTACTTTTTACTTCTGGTTGAGCACACACACTTTGCAGAGGAAATTAATGGAGGCTTCCTGTTATGAGTCAAAGGAAGTAAAAAAAAAAATCAAACGGATATTTTAAATGGGTGTCGTCAAAAATACACATAATGCTTTTTCACATGTCCTTAATGAAATGTACATTTGCTTTATCTAGATTTTGCTTGCAGTCATACCAGAGAGAAGTGAGTTGATTATATATTTGATATAGCTACTGCTTAATCCCTTTACACAGTTCTTTCAGCAGTTTGGATACACAATTAACTTACAGGTCCTGTCAGTATCTACTCATGGGATGAAGAGCTGCAAAAAGATGTAACATTTTTTCATATTTATCCCGAGAACTTATCAGAGACCACTAGGCCAGCCAAAAACTATTAGTTAGTAAAACAGGAATATGGAAATCAGAAAAGAAACCACCACTTTCTACAAATAAACATTAAAAGGGAAAAGATTAAAATAATGATCATACATTTGTCAGTTTAGAAAAGGATCTAGTAGATGCAAGATCTCACATTGCATTTTTACAAATGTTCTTTCTCATGCGATTTTTTTTTCATCCTGCATTTACTTCCATTTTTAAAGGTCAGAACTGGAGTTGACTTCCCTGGAGTTTGATTTTGTATATTAATTCTCAATAGACATCACAGCTTTTGGCATAACATCAACATTATCATAGTTTATATGCAATTATTCTCACAGTAGGTTCTATTTCATTAATTTTTGAGAAGCTAATATTGTCAACAAGACCTTGATTTTTTTAATGCTATCATTAGAAAGAATCTTTTTACTTCTGTTTGTCATTTCTCCAGTGGCATATTTCACAGCAGTAACTCCTTCATTTCAGTTACCCTGAGTTTCATCTGTGCCAGGATGGTACAAATGCAATTTGTCTTGGGCAGACATCCCACAGGATTTTACTTTTGGTATAATAAGGTTCAAGTACTTTACTGATAATCTAAGTTTTCCAGCATTTCAAGATCTTGAAGCAAAAAAAAACCCCACCCCAAAACACAGATGCTGAATACCTTCCTCAGGGCACACAGTCTCCCTCAGCTCCCTTTATAGCCCTAGGAAGGAACCAGCCACCCAGGTGTTCCCACCTAGCTTCAGCAATGAGCACAGCTGAGATGAGCTCTGCTTGCCATGAGCAGAAGAGAGGGTGATCAGCCTGTCTCAGGGCTAAATGGCTCGCTGAAGACTGCCTGTCTGGTTCCCCAGACATAGTGCAGGTAATGGAGGCACCTGAGCTGGGGTGGAGTAAGTTGGCCATGGCATGTGAATCCTTTATTGATGAAAATACCCTGTCATTCAACACAAAGCCAAACTTAGGTATATTCCCCCCTGTTCTGCTATGTTGTACGTTAGAATGAATGCTGGCATCCAAATATCTATCATGTTCATTATGAAACTAGATTAGAAATTGCATGTTGGTCATAGCGTAATGCATAACGCACATGTTTTTGCTTAGCTTTCAGAGCACGTGGCTTCACGTTCTTCAAGATGTCCATGGCACTGCTGTCAAATCTTTTTAAATCACTGGAATATATCCTTGATCTTCCAAATCTGATTCAGAGCTTTGGGAAGAAGCCTATGCAGGGCTTGACGGAGTAAAAGTCATGCTGGTTTTACCTACCTCTTTGTTGTACCAGAACTGTCTGTGAAATGAAGTGCTTGTAAAATCTCTTGAACAGCTGGATAGTCATTAAGGGACTTTTCCTTGTTTCAGAGCTTGACCAGGGATAATATTCCCTGCTGATGGCTTTTTATTAGCAGTGTTCAAGTTCCTATTCAGTTTTCCTTTTGAGAGAAGGAAGAGAGGAAGGGAAAAGGGGAAGGGAAAGGAGGAAGAGGGGAGAGAAAGAGAACAAAAGAAAGAGAAAGCAAGAAAGAGAAGCTAAGTATTTTGATCATGGAAATACCCATTTTAGTTTATGTTTGCTGAAGGCTGAGTGCTGGGAGAGCACTGGCCAGAAGCCACCAGGTTATCAAATTGCAGCAAGGACATCCTGGAAGATGCTAAGCAGGGAAATGAACTGTGTTAACTAAGTTCATGCCCCCTGTGGCCCTATGTTCCTGATGGAGTGAAGGCTTCTAGCTTGCTCAGTACTGATTAGAAAAAGACCAAGCCAGCGATTATGCTCTTTGTATATAAAATAATCCTGTTTTCCTATCTCCTGGAATCAATAAAACCCAAAGGAGCAGGTTCTTTTGTTGTATACCAACACAGAGTTACTAACAGTGAAAATTAATGCTATTTTCTATGTCATTTGTATTAGCACGTTTGGCTCAGTCTTGAGTGTTTGAATTATTTATTCCTCCCTTAGTTACACAGAATTGTTTTACTCTCTTTTCTCCGGTACTGCTGTCTAAGTCACCACCTCTGCAGCACCACAGAAGTCAGTGCTGCAGGGTGATGATAGAAAGCTTTGCAGAGCAGAACCCAGTGGAGTCATTGTGTGTGCACTTTCTTTGCTCTTGGTGCACAAAGTTTAACGTGTCTATATAAAAGCTGCCACAAAAACCTGCAGAGCTCATCTCTGTTGTTTTGGGCTTTCTTTGCTTGAGGTTTTTGTCAGATTATGTTATAATTCCAGTGCATGATTTAACCTACTTGCACAAGGCTCACATATGTAATACACCCACCCCCTGTAGACCCTTTTGTATCATTCCATCACGCACTTTTTACTGGAGATAAATCAGGTACTGAAGCCGGCTGAAGGGTCTTGTGATTCGATGCCAGAGGAGACATCATCTTGGCTTTGTCACACGTCTCGGAGGCCTGCAGTGGTGCTTTGGTGCTCTGTCAGAGCAGGCTCAGAGGAGCATCGTGGAGAACTGCCTGATTTTCAGCAGCTCTTTGAGCTACAGATAGATCCATAGGGAGTCTGATATGCATTACTCTGTCAGACTACTGTTAAATAAGGATCCATAATTAACTGCTTCAGTGCTGTCACAGAGATCTGCCTGATGCTTATTTCTCAATATCCATAGCTAAAAACCTTCTAGGCAGAGACAACAATATATGACTTCATGAATATTATTGGCTTATCCTAGACTCACAAGACAAATAATAGCAGTTTAATGTTGAAGAGCAAAAGGTGGGTCAGCAAAAGCCTCATCACAGAGAGTCTTGCCCTAAAGCCCTGTGCATGTCTCTGCTCTATTTTGAATTGCAGATACAGATAAATTAGTAGTAAGGACTTAGCTTTTGCGGAACCTACAGTAATCCTGAAGATTTTGAACTGAAAACGAACAAACTCAAACTGCAGCTGGTAGTGCCAGCACTGGGACGCAGGCTCCTCCACTGCCAAGTTGTTGCCAGGGGCTCTGGCACGGCTCAGGGCTGTGCCATCCGAAAACCAGTCCTGGGAGAAGCGCTGGCCAGGAACAGTGCCTAATGAGTGGTTTGTATACAACAGCCCTGGTGTGGGTAGTATAAGATTTTAGCAGCTTGGAAACAGCATTTGGCTTCACCAGTCCAATCCATGGACACCTACCATGTCCCTTGAGTGCTACCACGCTGCAGGCAACTGCAGGCCAGCTGTTCATAGCTGTATGGATGTGATGAATTCCCTGAGTTTAGGGCCTCTGGGAATTTGATATCTTTTTAATGTGTTTCTCCGTGTGAGAATCAGAAATGAATGTCAGTGTGCAGCTAGCACGGTTACTGGGACGTGGATCCGAGTTGCCACTGCTGTGCACTCCCAAAGGCTTTTCGCTTCAGGGCTCACTGGATGTTGAAATACTCCCTGTTCACATCATATGGACCTTAATGCTAGAGCATATTTGCTTCTCTCCTCCCACTGAGGAGAATTCAGTGCTGGATGCATCATTTCTGAGGCCAGGGCACTGTTCCCATGTCTGGCCAGAGGCTTTGTGCTCTGAGGACAACTGCTCTTCTTGCCTGTATGCTTTCCACTGCCCTGGGGCCACATCATCTGGGTATTTCCTGAAGGATTTACACCAGCCTGCAGTCAGGTAATGACCCCTGGTGCCATTTACCCCTATGGCATATGCCCACTTGCAGCTGCATGCCGTCAAAGAGGATCTGAATGTGCCTGGAGCTGGATTATCTCAATGCAATGGAAACACTTCTCCATGTGCTGCTTCCTGCAGGTGTCAAATCACTGAAGGATGGAGGTGACATAGGTAAATAGCTGCACCATGACAGCCATGAGGAGGGACGATGCCCGGTCAGTACATTTGCATTCTCTGATTTGCCTTTTTGCCAGCAGATGATATTACACACTGTCATTTCTGCTGCCTGCTTTAAGAAATTATGTCATACCTTCTTGTGAAGCAGACGGTGGCTGTGGCAACGTAGTAAAGACCAAAGGTATCAGGTGTTAAAGACACTGTTAGATTCTTTAAATATAGACCAGAAGAATCCACGCATCAGTGCTCACAGGGGGTTGCCTATTGAAGTTACCACCTAAATCATGAGCTTTTTAAGTGTTTCGGAGAATAAAAATTGTCATAATTTCCAGTGCCATCCATATTAATCAAGAGAATAAACCAGAGTCAAGACCAACTAAGGTGAAGGAGGTACTTTTCATGTGTCTTTTCATGATGTTCTTTAGACTTAGTTAATTAGAATCAAGGTAAAAGACAAACATCAGCCTGGCAAGAAAAGAAAAGATAGTGCTACTTCTCTTTGAGATGTGAACATTATTTTTTATTTTCCATTCATGAGGACTTTTGTGCATTCTCTCCTTTCTTCTGTTTTTGGAAATAAGAAGAATTTTAAAATGGCAAAGCAAAAGGAGTTAGTGGTAGAAAAGTTAAAAGACAAATGTATCATCTCCAGAAGAAATGGAGAAGGGTGCAGAAGGAATTGAGAAGGGACAGTCGGAACAGCTGACCCCAAACTGACCAAAGGAATATCCCAGACCATATGACACCATCCTTAGCATATAGAGCTGGGGGAAGATGAAGGAAGTGGGGAACATTTGGAGTGATGGCATTTGTCTTCCCCAGCGACAGTTACCCATGATGTATTCCTGCTTTCCTGGGGATAGCTGAACACCTGTCTGCCCATGGGAAATGGTGAATGAATCCTTTGTTTTGCATCTGTGCACGGCTTCTGCTTTTCCTGGTAAACTGTCTTTATCTCAATCCATGAGCTTTCTCACTTTTATTCTTCTGATTTTCTCTCCACTCATGAACAGGCAGTGAGTGAACAGCTGTGTGGGGCTTAGTTGCTGGCGGGGGTCAAATCCTGACATATATCTACTAGAATAGAAAATGTTACCTGAAAAAATACTCTACTAAGTTATCTCTTGCTTCCAAAAATGCCGAAAAGCTCTCAGGATGCTCTCTGTTACTGATTTTAGGAAAATATTTCAATCTATATCACCTATAATCAAAGCAAAACAGCCAGAAGAGCTCTTAAACTCCAGCAATAGTCACAAGAAGGCAGGGCAGGGATACACAGGACTTCATTCTATCCACACTTTCACTATCACAGATGACCACATCACTGTTATGAAATTAGAAAGTTCCAATTCAAAAGACAGTTATAATACTTTGAGTAACATTAATACATTTATTTAATTGTCATTTACTTTTCATTCATAAAAAGGACAAAGCACAGTCCTGTTCTACTCATTTGAAAAAAAAAAAGATAAAAAGTAACTAAAAAACCAGTTCAATATTCATCAGTATCAAATAATAGCAATATCAATTTTCCTGAAATATAAAGAAACAACAAATATGTCTATCTATATAAACTTTAATTAAGAACCTTGCATTTTAAAGCAGATGATACATTAGTTAGTTTTTCTTTCAACAATTTCAACAATTTGAAACTGAAGGTCCCAGTCAAATTTACACAATTATGTGAAACAGAAAAGTCTCCAACTATCTGATCAGTATGTGACACCTACCTCATCTGTGTTGCTGATTTAAAAAAAGAGAAGTGGCTTTCCTTCCCAGGTCATTTCCATGCAAAAATGAAACAGTTTTGCTTCTTACACCATGTATTAGAAAAGTAAAAGGCAATCATGCATTTGGCAAAAGATGTGGTTGTGGTTGTATATTATATAAAAATGACTCATACTGCAAAAGAACAAAACCAAATGAAACACAATAAAACACTTTTTTTTTGTACAGAAGGCTTACAGTTACATATTAGTTTCTTATGTATGAAGACAGCTCATTTCTCTTTCAAATAATTATACAATTTATGAAACTCAGCAGTGTTTGACACCTTGACATTCCTCTATAGGGGAGTTATCACTTCTGCCTATTTAAAAAATTTTCATCTTGTAACAAATAGTTAAACTAAAACAGTATTATTGATATTTATTAATGAAGACTCTACACTTTTACATGTAAATATATAGTACAAAATTATACAAATAAAAGAAAAGGGTGTAAATTATTAATAGACCTATCCTTGCTTCATGTAAATATTATTACGGACCTCTACAGTATCAGTTCTAAAAAGATAAAATCTATTTCTAAGTAGCTAGCAAGGTTGTGCTAATAAAATATGATTCAAAGCTTATAATTCTTGAAGCATCAGACATTGCACTATTACTTGAGCCAGCTGATTCAACATCACTGTGTTTCTTCATCATTCACACTCAAACTAATTCCCAGCACACCATGGAAAATGAACGGAATGTGCATTTCTTTAACAACTTAAAAAAAACCCAAACAAACCAACAAAGAAACCCAGCACTGAAACACTCTAGACACAGTCAGAACAAAAACATTCTCTATCTCTAATAGAGTTCCCATTTTGCAAAGGCCATAGTAAACATGTAAATTTGACTAACGATTGGGATCCGACTTTCACGTACTAACACACAGTTGGATCATTCAGTACTCTATCAAATAGAGAAATGGTCTCAGAACTTTAAAACTCTTATTTACAACACTATGAATATTAGAATAATATCGAGTTCTTGAAAAAGCATATAGTTGTCCCAAATGTACGCCTTCAATACAGGAAGGTAACACCTGGCGTCTGCAGCATAAAAATGTAAATATAATATTTTTTTTACTGTGCTACTCTGCTTTTGCCATTTATTGTTTATCTTTTTCTTTTTTTTATATTTTAAAACTTTTCACTTTAAAAAATAACATACGTTTCCTACCATTTCATGGTCCACTTGGCTGATCTTAGCATGGACTTCATCTCCAAACTCCTACGTGTTATATTGCTACCTTAATAATAACAATAGGAATAAGACTAAATCAAAACCAATACATTACGCTGCTTCCCTGAAAGCTGACATTTGACTCCCAAAATCAGCAACAATTACCATGACAGAATTTTTCGGCAGAATTCTTTTAAGAAAAGAATATAATAAATCTCGTGTCAGTGAAGCACAGGTAAATTCCTTGAAGCTGAGCATGCTATCCATGTCTCGGGTGTTCTGAACATATTTAAAACAAAAAATCATTACCACTGACTTTTATTTCAATTCCTTCAAATTCTATCCAATAACCTCAAGAAATATAGCTGTAAATAATGAAATGTTTTTGCTTTGACTGTCTCTCTAAAAACCAGTAATCCCAATAAATGATGACGGGGCTATTCAAAAATATGCAGTACACAAAACATATAGGATAGTACAGACAGACGTAGTACTCTTACATTTATCACATACAATCAACATTTCAATCTCTATTATATTTCACAATTTGTTATTCAAGTTAAAGCACCTACGTATGGTGATTTTACTTTCACTGTACAGCCTATGTTATTGGGTTTTAACACTGTAACTTGCCCCATTGGACCGAATCATGCAACTGTCACAGATCAGCATAAGTGTTTTATAAGGCATATTGGAACAAGTTAAAAATATTTCTTAGCCGTTCAAAAGTTGATTTACTTCATAAAGGAGTTCCTGGATGCCTCAGTCCTCTTTAAGTTCATAGGAAATTGGTAGGGTAATTCTTTTTAAAGTGTAATTTATTTGGCTTAGGATGGTGCCACAGGAATCAAAATAATTGTGGTCCTCATCTTCAAAGGGAGTCCTTTGTGTTAGGTGGAGGACAAGGTGAATCCAGCTACATTCAGAATCCCGAGCAGGCAAGGACACCCAGGGCAGGCACCACTAGGACCAGGAGCAGAGTCGGTACTCCAACAGCGGCACCTGTGCATCGAACAGAGAACAACACAGTATTGGTCTTACTTGGTCTTATTTCAGCTCTACTTGTAGTGGGGGAAATAATCCTGAAGTCCACAGAGTATGGAGGCTGGAAACCAGCTGGCGTATCTCAGCACAGTCCCTACCTGTATGGATAATCTGAAATGGACAGAGAGACTTGCTACAGTACGGTGGAGGAGTCACTCTTTTGTTCTGCAAGAGCTGCATGTTTATGCAGCGGGTTTATACAAGAAACAAGGCCATTCAGGACACATCAGTGTATTTTGATTTGGCCAGTCCAACAAGCCAGGAGGTTATTATACCAGGAGGCAAAAGGTCAAAATAAATATTTAAGCAAATGAAAACAAAATTAATGGAGTCTTTGAAATGTGACAAAGCAAAGAGACACCTTTGGAAATGTTAATGCTCATATGAACAGCAATAATCTGAGAGATGTCAAAGAGCCTGGTCCGTTTGTTTACCTGCCAGATTACAAAGTCCAGATGGCTGACTTCTAGCAGTGTGGCATTTATGTCTGTTAAAGTCACAAGGGTCTTTCTTAAACAAATATTTTAAGACATAAAATAATAATCTACAGCTTACAAACTTTACATGACTCACTCTGGCAAACAGAAATAAGAATTGCTATTGTTAAGTGGTTTGTGTTGAGAGACTATGGAGATATGGTCCAGCTCCCTGTTAAGAAGCATCTGTATGAGAAAATAACCCAGCCAAACTTTGCCTGGCTGTCAGTCTTGGAGATGGGCCAAAGGAGCCTGAGAACTGGCTATTCTTTCATCCCAGAGAGGGCTTGTCTCTACCAGGATGGCAGATGGGCAGTGCAGGACCTAGCCTACTGCTCGTCTTGCTGTTGAACACAGACTAAGGACAGAAGTGCTTGCAGCTGGTGGTGACAGTCCTGAGGCACTGCTGGAACAGGCCCACTGGACAGCTCTCCAGAAAATTGTGAATGAAGGAAAACCATACTGAGAAGGTAATACACAAACTGAACAGCAGAGATTCCAGCAGGCCTAAAAACCAGCACAGCATGACAAACTGAAAGTATGGGGGTATATTAATCTGTATTTTTTAGTGATTTATGAGGCACGTTAATATTTAGCTTCTATTCCTAAGTATCAAAGTAGTGGTTCTTAATGAATGAACAGCCATAGGAAAAAAAATAAAATTCAGGTTTCGTGTTTTAAGAAATCCACAGAAAATCTATTCTGCTTTTGTCAGACTAGGATAATGCAGTTGGAAAGACACAAATATTTTGAATGCTTCTAATGGAGTAGAATGAGACAAAAAGGTTGCTGAGTGACATTGAATGATGAGCAAGTATGAGGAAACTTCTATTTGCATGCTGCTATTCTGCAAAGAGAAAGGAATAATAAATCTTCCCCTGGGATGTGCTTGCTGGCTCCAGAATTAACAGCTAGCAATTCATCTCATTATAGCGATTCCTTACAAGGCTTAGGCACTGTTGCAGAGATATATTTACCAGCTTTCTTAAATAAAGCAAGTCCTACCCTTAGACAGCACATTAACAGAACATTAGCAGGATAAATGCACCTTAAACAGACACTCTTCTTCTTTCTTATTAGATTACTGACCTACATATAAGGGTCCATACTTTACTGGAAACATTATTCGCCATTGCATGACAGCCAGTACACTCCCATGGCTCATGAACGAAAGTTAATAAAAGTTTTGCCGAAGAACAGACTACAAGACTTAATTCTGTGCACTAATGCAGTTGTGATCTGTCAGTTTTAACAACCTTTAAAAACTAGAGAAATGCCAGATGAAGACTTAATGGATGTGTACAAATAAACATGTGGATGTTAATTAAAAGAGAAGGATTAATAAGCTCCCTCTGAAGTCTGGCCAGGTACGAGCTGGATATATGCAGTGCGTAAAGATTCTTTCTCTCCTCCGTGTTATAATGTGTGACCTCTCCTCTCAACCAGCATTTTGTGGGTCCAGTGTGCAAGCGATTGCAAACTAAAACCATCAAAGTCAGTGTCAAAACCAAATCAGCATCACACTACCTATCACTCTAACACACCACATGTGAACTTACTGTCAAGAGTCCTCATTTCTTTTAAATAAACAAAACACATGCCTTAAATTTGGCATTTGGCAAGAGGGACCACTTGAAACCTTGTGACGCAACCGGAGATTCTCCCTTATTCCTTTTTATCCTTACTCTTGCCTATCCATACCTTTTTCCAATCCCTGCCTCTGTGTACATAATTTTAGGTTGATTTTAGTTTTAGATTGATTGATTTCAGATTTTAGTCTGATTTTTCTCTGTGTATTTTGTCCATCTAGTAAGTAAAAGAGTGAACCTTGCAAACAAACTTTGTCGCGCTTTCATTTTCATATTAAATCTGCTTTTGCTGATACCTTTGCTGGTGATTCTTTGAACAACCTAAAAACTCATTCATGACAGTCTGCCTTTGTGTCTGTTTTGCAAAACAGATTTATTTTTTTCTGAAAGAATGACCAAACTCCTACCCATTTTCCAGTAAATAATACTCTCCTTTTGGTCCAGGATCCAAGGACCTATATTCCAATAGGGCTGTCTGTTTTTTATCTCTCCTTTTGACTATAAGAAAGGTTAATTGGAAAGCCTTCTCATTTTCTGTTTCTCCTTCCTTCTGTTTCTCCTTGCTTATAACTAAGCTTGTCCACTTCCGTGGGAAAAAAATAGGCCACATGAAAAAAGGAAAGTATTTTTGCCTGTTTAGTCATTAGTTTCTTTATCAACTATTAGGCTTCATTTGTATCTGTTTTCTCAGTGTTTTCATATTTACTCAGGTAGAACAGAAAAACAGATATGGGAGAAATGTAATTTCTTCAGGTTAGAGTAAACTGCATAAAAGAAAGAGGTGGGTTTGTTGCCCTTTCAACTGGCTGTGGAAAAGAAATTGCTCTTGTCCCAGCTGGAAATACTGTCTTCATGAAAGACTACTGCAAAAGAAATAGGTAGTATCAGCTGACATGATTTAAATTCTGTTATCCCTATTGATGGTAAATGGAAAATAACTGAACTAATTATAATATACTTATCTTGCATCACTGGCATCATTACTAAATCATGTGTCCAACTTTCCCTTGTCTAGGAAACCTTTGTTTGTGCACGAGGAAATTTTCCTCTTGTCTGTGCCATAAACCTTTCAAGAAAGGCGCTACGGAGTGATTCACAACTCTGTGATTTACTGTTTTTGCAGCAGAGTAGATATATGGGATGGAAACAAAGCTGTCTGTCCATCTGCTGTGCTAAGGTTTGCTTTGCATCTGTGGAACAGCTTCAACTATCCTAAGAAAAACATATTTGAATTGCTGCTGAAGGTCTGGGTGGTTTCTCCACCCCATGCTGTAAGTTTGCCTTCTCCTAGCTGAAAATTCAGAGCCAAGGAAACATTTTGTTTTGTTCTGGCAATAGCACCTGGCATTGTCAGCAGGCAGCAGCCAGGGCTTCTCTTTCATTGACTCTAGCCCTACCACAGACCTGGGCTGCCAAAATGAAAAGACGACCTGGACTCTGAGAAAAATCAGAAAATTTTCAGTCAGTGGGTTATTACTTAGCTGTCAATAAACTTAGGTGATTTCTCAAATATCCCTTCCCCTTCACATATACTAATATTCATTACGGATTCTTTTGCATGGAGAGTAAAGTAGAAGACCACTGGTAATATTTTTTAATAAAAAGTACTCCTTTAAAGCTGTGCATGCAACAAATACTAGCCTGAGGTGGTTCTCCTGTGACCTAGGCAGTGGATCTTCTTTGGCCAGCTGGCATGTCTGGAGATTTCTGAGTGAGGATTCTACTCCTCCTCGTTCAAGAAAATAGGGATTTGTGAATTTTTCTTACAAATAAATTCAGCCCAAGTATATACCAGATGTGTCACTCTTTTTGACTTGCAAATATTCCACATCTAAAAAACCACATGGTGCAATAGGCAAATAGTAGAAACTCTTTAGGTGCAAAAGGGTGGCACAGCCTCCCTCCCTCTGCTCCCTGAGTACTGCAGCACTGCAAGGAACCATCAGAGGGAATAAGCAGCACCCAGGGCTGGAGAGCAACATGAAAAATATGCAGACAATGAAAATAATGGACTGAGAAGCAGCAAAGAAAATAAATTAGTCCAACAGGCCAGATCAGCTTCAATTTGGCCTTGCTCTTCAGCAAGGCAGAAAAAAACCTTAGATCGGGTATTAAAGTCACTGCAGAAAGGAAGAAAGGAAACAGGGGTTATCACAGGATAATGAAGACTAAGAAAACATAACTATATACGAGAATATTTCCACTATCTGTCCAACCTTTGAGTTTGAATAGAAGAAAAAGAGAAAAAATTGAAATTAATGAGAATATGGCTTTTCAAGAAAACACTTGTTCTATCACTGAGTATGTTGTAATGCATGGAATTGTCACTTTATTCAATCAAACTATGGCTTGGAAGGAGGCAATATCAATAAATTAGAATTGTGACAAAATTAAATGTGATGATGAAGGAAAATCAAGAAAAATACCAGAGAACAAAATATGTTGATTAAAGCATATGTATATACCAGGTTAGAGGGTATTTGAGAATTTTCTACTTAATTTTTGAGTCATGAGACAACAGCAAACGCATTTTGAAAATTACTCTTCTTTTAGAGGAGAGCTCTTTCGAAAATGTACTTTTAATTTAGTAGAAGCTTTTTGCTCTATTCTTGTACCAGATGCATAAGAAATTCCAAGGTGAGTAACAAATGACTGTCATGCCAGCTAGACAGAGACTGTTTTCTTCAGCATTACTTACAATTTTTACCTGTGTTCTCCTCCTCTTATTACTACAACAGTCTTTGCAACAAATGGGCATTTTCAAATCACAATCAAAAGATTTTGATTATACCACATGAAAAGTGAATGATCACCTGACTTACTGAATACTAATATGTGCAATAAACATTTTTCTCCTTTCAAATAGTAATTGAAAAAATTAAAAAATAAAATAATTAAAAGGATTGTGTAAATTAGTACAGGAAAAAATTATGGATTTTCCTTTTAAAGAGCTGTACTTCAAAGTAAATACTATTTCAGGATCCTAAAACATGCCTCTGGCAAATGGAATTTATATGTGTATATATGTGTGCAGTGAACACAGATAAACTGTAATTTTGTTCTCTACGTAAGCATATACAATACATAAATTATTCTTTTTCCATGTCACAATTTAAACTGAGACATTAACCTGATTTCACATGTGAAGCTGAAGGTGTATGGTATTTTCCTTTCTTCTCCAATATTTATCCAAATGTGAAGAGTAATCCTCCCCTCTCTCCCACCCTGGATGAAAATTTAAAATTTGAGAACTTGATTCTATTTTTCCTTACTCTGGCATAAAGCAACTGCACTGAGGCCAGTGCAGTTACACAAGTGAAGCGAAAAAGGAATCAAGCACCATATGGTTTTAGTTCCTACTGATTGCAAGATTGTTTTGATTACACTAATATTAGCAATAGGAAAAAGCACTGCAATCCAAAAACCATGCAAGAGACAAAAAAAAAATTCAGACTTTATTATATTTCAAAGGAAACAGATAAGCCTATTATTTACCGTTGAAAAAGACATCATTGGTTAAACAAGTTGTTCCAACCTTCATCTGGTTGTGGTAACTCAAGAATCAATTTTAAATTGTGTAGCTCATTAATTTACTATAATGGGCTTGAAAAATATCCCCAAGCTCCTTATTGTACAACAGGCACTGGCCAATAAATTACAGCAGTTCATGGTTGTATTTTACACTGATTATAGCTGTATGCTGGAATGCAGCTAGGCACATATACAGAGAGTTATTTTATGATAAGAACTTTTATTTCAAGATATTCACTAAAAAGAAATGCATGCGAGATAGCTGTGTTTGGTAAACTTCTTTTACATCACTGTCAACTAAAATATGGTATCCTGTCGGAAGCTGACTGATTATATGAGAGCAAAGTAGCTGCAGGATGTTTGCCTCCTCTTTTGCAGGTGACTGGGTTTTCTGTGAGAAGGAAGAAGATGAGGAAAACAAAAAGGAAGTTTTTCCCTTGAAGAACGAACTCAGATAGAAATAAAATCTATTTCTAGTTTCTTTTCCATTTGACTTTCAAATGTAATTATGTTAGTTAAAACATGCTAAAATTTTAATTCCTGTGTTAAGACCTCAAGGCCAGTTAGTGTTCCTGAACCTGAAATATAGGCTAAAAGACGTCTTCTGGTGTCCTGTCTGGCCTCCACCTGCCTCTCCAGAAGGCCTCAGGTCCCCCATATATCATGTCATGACTGTCAGAATTGTGTGGACGTCCCTGGTAACCTGGGGCATCTCAAATGCTACAGGCTTTGTTTAACATTCTGAATTACACCCTAGATGACATCTGATTATAATGGAAGCTTAGACACCTAACTCAGCCATATTATGTAGATTACTTTGGATTTGATACCCAGTGAACAGCAGGAAAACACCCATCTGGATGACACACTGGTGTAGACACTCCTTGTTTAAGATCTGGCCATTCCTGGTCAGCATACAGGCTGTTTGGAACCTCTGCTCTAGGTGCTTAATTCTCCCCATTCACTTCTGCAGGAAATTAGGTAGGTTTGCAGACTCTGAAATCAGATGTCTAAAGGTCATGTAAGGCAATATTCCTCTCTGAATTTGGTAAGATGTCTCATGTTTGGTTTAGCTATTGTTTACATCTCTGTGTAAATATGTAACTTCCATTCTGGTCAGTCAAGCACCAAAACATGCATTCCCATCAAACTACATCTTCTCTTCTTTCCAATTCTCTGAGAAAAAACATAATTTAAAACAAAATTTCACTACTCTATCATTCTTTTGGGGCAATTATTCTAAACCCTGATGCATTACTGGAAAATTTCCTTAAGAATGAAAATTAGCAGACATAATTTGCCATGCATGGGTGTTAAAACTACACTTTGTTCTGCTTTTTGGAAAAGCAGCCTAGAAATAACCTGAAAATCTTGCCCAATTTGCTGTATACTATGTATCCCAGAGAGATTACCTTTCCTTTTGTCTTTTTTTTCAACCTTTCCTAAACTGAGTACAGGGAATGGTGCCTCTGTCTAGGTCACCAGACGCCTAGTCCCTGTCTGTGTAGCTGGTGTATTGTAGAATTTCTGGATGAGAACTTGTCTGCAGTGTGGAAGACAGTTCAATACAAAACTCTGCAAACTAGCATTTGCAGGGTGCTAACTCTGCCAGTGGTGCTAATTCTGAACAGGCATGCTTGGGACAGGTCATACTGGCAAGACTGATTGGCTTGGGCTTAACATTGTATTGACACAATGCTTTCAGGCTGGGAAGTAATCTACCTGCTGTGACCTAAAGGGTCTTTGCACCACACCAGTGGCAGGTTGTAACGCGTGTTTGATACAAAGATACCTAGGACATGTCCTGAATATAGCAGTTGCCTCAACTTTATGTGGCTTATAAAATACATTATATTATCATACACTGATTACCCCAGTGTATGATAATATAACCAATATATTACAGCTTTTTGAAAGCGGTTGACTTACTACCCCAAAAGATTCTCATAAAACATGGTACACACAATTACATGTATGCTAAATGGATTAAGAATTCAGTCACCAGCAGATTTGAAAACACAATTATTGAAGACACAGTCATTGAATTTCTAGTGTAATTCCACACAGAACAGCTGTAGACTGAATGCAATCCAAACACTTTTATCAAAAGCAGCAGAAGTAAACACCTAAGGAACCAAAATGGCAAATAGAGACAACAACACATTCATATAAAAATTCAGACAGCACAGGGACTTGAGCCCTTCAAACCAACTGTGCTTTGTCACAGTTGGAGGCAAAACTAAACACAAAGTTAAAAAGAGAGATGGCACTGTGGTGAGACTCAGATAAGGATGAGACACTGTATTTGGAAAGCAAGGATTCCAGGAAGGATTTAGAGATGGTGTTGGACAAACAAGATGAACACTATTTCATAGCCCTGTGCAAGGTAATCAATGGCTAATGAAAGCCTTTCATGAATAATGCTCGAAGAAGTTAAGTGTGGGGAGGCAAGACTATCTGCAGACAGCTGAATTGAAGCAGTGCATATACAGCATCTACATTCCTAAAGAAAGTCTCAGATGCTGGACAGGTGAAGAAAAGAGCGGATGAAATTATTTAAGACCTGAAGAAAATGTAATCATGGAGAAACTGAAGGCACGCAGTATTTTTAACACTCGATTAGTCACTTGGCTAGTATATATACATTTTAATGGGAAGAATGTATTAGACACATAAAGACTCTTTAATCTAACAAAAGCTATAAAAGGAAACAATGCCCAGATCCCACCGCCAGACAAACACAAAGAATAAAATTAGGCAAAAAAATGTCAGCAGTGCAGGTGATTAATCATTAGGACAAAATACACACACAAAATATAAACTTCATACAAACCTAAAAATGGTGATACCCACGACTTCACACCAGGTGATATAAACCGTGCATATTATTAAAAACCTGCGGATGGGAGGTCCACTCCTTTAGGAATGGGCAGCTTCCCTCACAGTACAGATAATACAGCATAAATATTGTTCTTTTTAAAAAGCCACAATAATGGTTGCATTGCTTCTGCTACAAGAATATTGTTGACATTTAATCCTTTCTATTCCCCAAGTTAATTTTTTAAATTAAAAAGACAAGGACACAATGCAAGTGTTTGAATCATAACCTTGCAAAGATGCTATCCAAGTCCTTGATAGCAATTCATATGTTCTATTTCATACCAAATAGTGCCAAGACACTACTCAAAATAAACAACTAACAGAAAAGAGATGTGCAGACCATATCTGAACTTGTATTTATAGTCAACACTGAGCACAATTTGAACTATCCTAAGCCATGGTCCCCTCTCTTCTTTACCAATCATCCAGACCACTCTGAACTAGAGCATGTGGAGTTTCTCACTGCTTATTTATCGTTTTTGTGCCACAGATCCCCTTTTCACTGAGAAGTGGAACTTCCCCAGCAAGTGGTCTGTAGATCACTGTGGACCACTCCTTCTCCCTATTACTTTCCTTTTAGCAACAGTTGACAAAGGAATGAGATAGAGGCAAAAGGTACTAGGAACTATGGGGTTATTGCAAGCTGATACCTAGATCCCGAGGCCTGCACCATATAGTTATGCTTGTAGGACACTACTAGAAGTGGCAGCGTAACTGGGGGCACCAGTAGAAGCAGTCTGATATCTGGAAGATTGGCAGTGCTTCCAGGATTGAGCTGGACTGCTACTGAAGTGTCCTGTGTGTACTATGAGTCCTCAGAAATGTTTCAAGATAAACTCTTATTCTCAGTGCGGTCACTGCTGAAGGGCTACCTGTCCAACTTTGGATGTGCCCATCTCTCAATAGCATGCAAGAGGAAAACACTCAGTCCAAGATTTCCAAGGAGTGTGGCAAAGAAGAAGGGAAGTTATCTGCTTACCTGAAATTTTTATTTGGGCTACTTCTCCATCTCCTCCTTCACTGTGTGCTCGCACTTCAACAACATATTCACCATCACTGGGAACTGGGACTTCTATCGTGTGCTTTCCAGTAGAAAACAACTTGCCTTCATGTTGTCCATCTGGCCTATAAAGTACCTAGGAAAGTGATGGTAAATAGTTATTGAAATGTTACATTTCCATGAAGATACATTTATAGATTTGCAGTGCGTCAATGAAAAAGTATTAGGTTTATATGAAACCTCTGTGTGTGTGTATACATAGATATGTATATATATACATAAAAACTTTAGAGAATCTAGACAGGATGTTTCCTCATTTTCTGTTACAAAATTATGCCACCTTTTGAAAAATAATTTCAGTGCTTACATTCAAAGTAAGTAATTAAGTGATGGAGAATAATAATGCAGGGTGGCAGAGAGCATAAAATAAAAATATGAGAACTCAGCTGGGTTCTCTGACATAAAATATATAACCATTTTGATAAATGAAACAACAATCAATTTTATTATTAACTCTCAGTGATGCTAAACTACTGCAAATGGGATGGTATATGTCTGTGGGACCTTTAGAAAAGATCCCATTTCTTTCTGAAATAATCTCTGTGAAACATTGTTAGAAATTCCCAGCAAGGAGCTTGACTCCTCAATCAAATTTGCAAACATAGACCATGATACTAATTTTCTTACTGCCAAACAAGCGGCAAAATTAAACAGGAATTAATATCTGAAGTTTTCTATATGTCTATAGTCAGTATATACACTTGCTGTGGTTACAGAGTAACTGCATCTAATGATGGTAGAGGTCCCTTCCCTTCCTCTACCTTCCCAGACTTCAAAAACTCATGTTCCAGGAACTGTAGCCCCTATGAAGATGGGAAAGGAAAACTGGAACAATGCATACTGATACAAGGAAAAACTATAAAGTGTACAACTTTTCTAGGCATTATTTTAAGACAACAGACAATAAATGTGATCATATGGGAAATGAGGTTGTTGCAGTCACTTCTATGAACTTTCCCATAATATGGTTTACCACCCAAATGAATTTCAGTGCCCCAATGTTTTCTCATCATACTGACTAAGACCACTGGCTTTGCCCTAGGACTACTGGATGATTGTGATTGCTGAGCACGATACCTTCCTCTTCAGCATTCAAGTATGTTTAAGTCTGATTATGTACAAAGATTCAACACTGTCTATAAAATGCACTACATGAAGCATACATAAAGATAAAAAATATTGTCAGATATCATACTTTGTATCCTTCAACGGCAGACTCGTTTGACATTGCCTTCACGTGATCCCAGGTGATGATGTACCTTGAACCAGATCTTACAGAACTGATAATTCTTGGACGTTGGCTTGGAGCTGAAAAGCAACATATGTCTAATGTACACATAAATGAGATTTCATAAACGTTCAATGATGTTTTTATTAAGACATATAAAAATGTAAAAATGGAAATTAGGCTGACATACATATGATCAAGGCATAGTCTCCTTCCTGGAATGAACTGCTACAGTTCCAGCCAGGCGATTTTGGATGGCTTTGTGCAGTGGCTGCATTGTGGGTCTGCCTTCTGTGTTGCCAGAATGGAAGTGGCCAACATTACTCTTCACTGTATTGCTGACCATGTGTGTTTGTTGGCATGCAACTACCTTCAGAACCTCACAGAAATGTGGCATAAGTCATATTTATTCATTGAGATCAAATATTTAATTAACCATTTACAGCCATTTCTACATCATTTAACTCAGTTCAGCAGAAATAAAAGTACTCCACTGCAGAAACCATTAATTATAATTTACACAATAAGCTTATAAAATGGACTCTTATTCAACACAAATGAACCCTGCAGGTGCAAGCTGCACAATACACTATTTACTGACAGAAATCATCAAATTAGTTGTATATATTTTTAGCCCAGATAACTGTGTTTTAAACACACAAGATGTATTTCTTACATTGCTCAGTAAATGCTAGTGCTAGGTATCCTCATTATGTCAGGAGAAATATTCAAAAACCTGTTGTGGTATGTAAATTCTAGGGTGAGATTCAGATCACCTGCTTCTCAAGGTTGCCTGATCCTGCTGCTCCGCTGTTAATGAAAATGGCAGTTGGTCACATTTTAATCATCAGAATATTTCTTGCTATTGACTAAACAGAAAGGCAGTGTATAGATGCCTAAGTAATAGCTGGTCTCAACTGTTCATCATTTAGAATATCATGTCCAGCTTTGGGATTCTGAGTACTTGAAAGACACTACAGAGGGCTACCAACCTGGTGGGGAGCTGGAGCAATTGATCTGTGAAGGAGGGGTTAAAGAGCTACACTTGTTCACCCTGGAGGAGAGACAGTTTTGGAAGGGACCTAAGAATCCCCTGTCCTAGCAGGGGGCTTATCAAGAAGGATCCAGGCTCTTGGATGGCATGGCAGGAGGACCACTAACAAAAACGCACAATACTGATTAAGAGTCTCAGACAAGATCCTCAGAATAAGTCGGGGAGTGGAATGGGTTTCTCAGAGAGGTTGTGCAGTCTCTATCCCTGTAGGTTTTCAAGATTCAGCTGGATAAATCCCTGAGCAACCTGATCTGAGCTTGCTGGTGACCCTCTTATAATCTTAGCCTCTCTACTGCCTTTTGCAAGATATCCACATTATACATGGCAACAAAAGAGAGGAAAGAGAATTTTAGAAGAAATTTTCAGACAA
Source organism: Rhagologus leucostigma (assembly GCA_013397725.1). Taxonomy (NCBI): domain Eukaryota; kingdom Metazoa; phylum Chordata; class Aves; order Passeriformes; genus Rhagologus; species Rhagologus leucostigma. The sequence goes on along the minus strand of VZTD01003559.1, from coordinate 211,868 downwards.
AGATGCAATACCACATGAAGAGAGAACATTCAGTGTATGTGAATGAGAAGCCATGTTTGAAAACATGATGGACATGATTATACTTAACCTAATGCTCCATTTACTTACGTGCTTTCCTGGTAACAACATCAATGGTGCTGCTGGGAGGTCCATAGCCTGCACTATTGAAGGCAGAAACATCTACATGGTAACGAGTGTTAGGCTTCAGGTTTTCCAGTTTGGTTGAATACTCCTGATTGCTCACCTGTACCCGCTGTGCAGCTGCTTCTTTATCATGAGCAGCCCAGTAACGAATCTATAAGCAAGCCAATTGGAGGATTAAATTTAAAATATTCAATCATAAAGAAATTTTATAAAAACTGATGTATTTCTATACTGTATATTCTGGATATAAGCAGCTAAAAGAAATCTAACAGCAATAGCATAGAATTCCTTCTACAGGCTGTGATTTTAACCAAGTTGTATATAGGCATAAAGAAACAGAAATAAATGCAGGATTTATTATGCAAACTTTTCTCACAGTGGTTTAACTTGTTCCCAGCTAAGTAACTAGAAACCTGGGAGCTGGATAATGCCTTCAAAGAACAACACTATTTTCTTCTTGCTCTTTCATTTTTGCATTCTACTCTGAACTTTAGTATTATTTTCTTACACTAGTAGAAACTAAACTCTGATAACGTTTTCAGAGTATTTTGTTTCGAATGTCTTACAAATTTACCTTTTTGCACTTCTATCTATGGAATGCAAAGTATTCAGTCATGTTAGCTGCATGTGTAGGTCTAGATAGGTGTACACTAACCATTTTCTAGAGCTCTTCAGCTAAATTCAATCACATTTCATAGCACAACATGACATTTGTCAAAGCAGATTAAGAAGAACACGAAATAACTTAAAATATGGGAAAAGCATGATTCTAAGCTTGTAACATCTTAAAAAACAAAGGCAATTAAGAGTACACAGAAATTCCGTGAGGGTTTTTTTTTTCCCAAGAACTTGTTCCATCCTACTTTAATTCATTATGCATTACAAAGCACCAGGTGAAAACAGTGTAATTCCTATGGAGTGATGCCATTCCACACAGTCCCTCACATACACAGGGTCCTATCCTGCATGGCCTTGTGAGATGCAAATGAGAGTGAAACACTGTCAGTCTCTGGGTTTTGTCTGGTTTATAACCATTTACATAAGACTAAATTACTGCACCAACCTGACAGAGCAGAAAGTCGTGCCCATTACATTTTGATTTTGAGTGTTTTCACCCCCAGCATTTCTGCTCAGCTTCTGCCTGACTTCATAATGATTTTTGTATATGCTACATGAGGGCATTTAAAGTTTTTTAGGAAGAAGTTAATATTAGTAAATTCAGGCTCTGGGAAAAATCTTACTTTTCAAAACATTATTGGTGACATGAGGTATCCTGTCATCTTGTCTTTTAAATAGTAACTGCTTTAACCTTCTGTTCTGACATTAGTTGTTCCTGAAAACTTCATTTAAGGAATAGGTTAGAAGAACTGATAATTTGTCAAAGTGTTAATATCACAGTTCTCTTTACAAGTTGTGGGTACAACCCTTGTTTGGTGAGGCTTTATTTTCTCCTATTTACATTTAAATTACAATATTTAATAAAAACATTTCTTTCTTTTATTTTAGAACAGATGCTGTGGCTGAATGAGGAGAGATGCAGGGGATTTAGTAGGGGATTTCTCTTCACCTACTTCAAATGTCTTTGGACATAAGAACAGCATCACCACACAGAGACTACTGTCAACTAAATACTTCTTGTAGCTTGTCTCTTGTCAGTGTTTGTTGCCACAGTCCTTCCCACAGTGTTACAGGTTACTCACTCTGATTATTATAAATGTGACATCTTAGTGGCCTTTGTCACTCTTTCCTTAGCAGGGAGAATCACACTGTATCTGCAGAACAAACTGGCTTTGCTTTTTAAGTTCAGCATGCACACCTGATTTTTGGCAGGCACAAAAAGATAATCTTCAGTTCTATAAAGTTATGTCCTGCATTCTGTTTAGAAAGCATCATCCACTAGCATCCTAAGCATCAGTTTATTGTAATTTAGGCAATCACAATCATGAAATTTCCACTTATAAAGGTGGCTATTTTCCTGAGTAAGCAGCCTTTACCCTAAAATGAGTGAGGACTGTGCACCCAATCCATTCTGCAGGCTCCTCCAGCAGGGTGGTAACCTCCACATGATGAATGGTTTCGAACTGGCATAGATCTGAAACTGTGACAGCCATTTCAGCTGAAGGTCTGATAATGATCTTCAAGTCAGAATTTCTTTCATATGATTATAATTAACATACTGTTGTATATAAACTGCTCTTGTTGAATGAAACCAGTTGTACACCATAAGGTGTTAACTGTAAGTGGCTGACTCAGGTGTAAGAGGGCGTGTACATCAGGAGCTAGAGGACGTCATGTCTATCTCTGTCTCTAAGTTCAAGCAAGTTTCTAGCCTGCAGCAAAAGGATGCCTGTAAAGTTCTAGGTGGCCAAAAGTTTATTAACCATAACAGGACCAATGGTAGCTTTGCTGTTGATTTTAGCTGGCCATTGAAAACTAATTAATTAATTTTTAGTATGATCTATTATGTTAATTAAGTAACAGCTTTACCTAAAGATAGAAAACACACTTTATATGAAGCTTTTATTAATCGTGGCATATTCTGGAAGCCTTTAAATTCCTCCACCTTGCAAAGCTTTTTACAGTCTTAAGATTTGTTTGCAGTACAGGGATGCTAAGGTTGTAATACAAGAGTAACATAGAGCATCAAACAAGAAAAGCGAGAACAATGAATGAAAATGCAAATTACTTCACTGAGAACACATTATGTTTCAGACAGAAGTAATATAATTTAAAAATTTAATAAAATTTAAATCCCAAATACTATTGTTCTTGGCTGCAATGTTGTGGACTTCACTTCTATAGTGTGTGAGCTGTATGTCATGAACACAGAAAGTTCTTCTTCAATATACAGCCATATTTACATATTTGGAACATTGTAACAACTCTTGGGGAAAAAAAAAGATTAATTCCCTGAGAGCTAAGAAAAACTACTATCTTCTTTATATTATTCCTATATTTCTCACTTTATATTTAAATAATTTCAAATTCTCTTGAAATAACTTGGAAATTTCTTTCTTTCCTCTGGGAAAATGATATATAGAATTAAAGGCCCCATTGCTTCAAGAGGTCACATTTCCCCACTCTACTGAGTAGGCCCTCTCTCTTTTTCTTAAAGAGCTTATATAGTAGCCCCAGACAGTCTGCTTATTCCTGGTCTCTGCATTTACTTTGTTAGGGTAATCCATAGGCAGTGAATCCCTAGAGGACACAGAAGCAGATTTCAACCAAGCTCTAGAATTTTTGTGGGAAATAAGCCAATAGTGATTCGTGTGAAGGAATGTCTTAGCCATCATGAATTAGTGCAGCCCTCAGTGCTAAAATCGGAGAAAAACCTTTCACGGTCCTCTCCTCTATTCCAACTTTAATGTACTGAAGCTGTTTCTTTAAGTGTCGTGAAACAAAAGCTTCCATATTCTTGACAGTTTTACATAGGACTGACACAAAAATATACTTTACTCATATTAAGAAAGAATGCTAATAGCATATTTCAGTCAACAAGAGACACTGGTGGTCAGTAGTAATAAATTTGTTTAATAAAATAAATCCACATCTATTGCATAGAAGCAGCATGAAATATGGATAGTGTTGCTGGTGCTGCGTGCACTGCAGAGATGTGGCTTTTAGCAGTCTATTGTAAGAACTCATAAATCTTAATTCTTTATACGGATGGAGATAGTTTTCATACTTTATCTCTTCTTTAAGTGTGAGCTGAGGATACTCCTCTGTAATGGCAAAATGTATCAGCTCACACTCATCACCACGAGGGCAGTCATCCTGACAGTATGCATTAGTGTCAGGAAAATCTGACTCCTCCTGGTGTGAGAAGCGTTGTGTCACAGGTGAAATACCTCAGGTTCTTTGCTCAGAGTACTCCCACCTGAGCAAATGAAACTCTAGCATTCAAAAGTCAACTATGCAATTTGCAAGTAATAATAAAGACCAAAAGGAAACTGAGAAGGTGCTCTGGTGAATGATGGTTTCTACTAACCCGTATTACACCTGACCAGTAATTAAAAAGATAATTATTGTAGTATTTATTGATTCCAAAAGACACAAAGCCTTCCAGAGATAGTCACTGGAATTTTATAATACAGTTTGAGTACTCCTTCCGCCTTCCTTTCAGTACTCCTGCAACTCCACTTTTGTTGCAGCTTCACAAAAGCTATCTGTGGCCTTAACCTTCCAGAACAGCCTTCTCTATTTTTGCCCTGTCCTATGCCTCCTTCAGGACTCGTGGGAGTTCTGATCTTCAAGAACACAAGTCTTTCTTTCTATTGTCAGTGAAGAAGCATGGGCTTTCCTTTTGCTGCCTTCCCCTCTACTAGGATGAGGCTGGTGATTGCCCTGGGGAAGAAGATCTCAGAATTAATACCTTATTGAGCATTGTTGGGCAGTAATTTGTGACTATCAGTCTGTTTATTGTCTAGCCAGATGGACATTTTTTACACAGTCCTGATAATTAGAAGATTATCTCAGAAAAAGAGGAAAAAAAGGAAGAAATTTATATTCTAATGTAGCTGTTCACTGTACCTGTACAAGCCAGTCAGTTCATGCTGGATTTGTGAAAGTGTATTTCTCCAGGAATACGTGGATGGTATTACACAACAGCTATCAAAACAAGGCCACACCCCGAACATCCACAGTCCATGTAACAGATGGTCCATTCGCAGGACATCCCACCTTTATAACAGTTATTCTCTTTTCAGCCCAAAGATCCCCCACGTTTCTTTCTGATTTTTTTCCTTTTTTTTTCTATTGACTGTTCTGTTCATCCTGGTCTTTCCTGCTAAATCCTCTCCCCTCCCTTCTTCCCCTGATGTCCCCTGACAGCAACTCAGAGGTCTTTATGTAAAATAAGGTAAAATTTTAAAAAATGGCCAAACATGGGTTGCCGCTGGGCATGTTCTCCTATCCTGTTCTTTCCAGACTTATCTTTGCCCCTCCTGCTTTACTACCCCATTCCTTACTACAACTCTGAACATCCATCTTCATGGTCTATCACAGCTGCAATCCTAACCTCTATCAGCACTCCTTGTTGCTGCTCTCTCCACCAGAGAGCAGCTGCCACTCTCCCTCAGTTGCCACTCTCTACACTCCCAGAAGTCCCCTGATGTGTGCCTGCCAAGTGTGTGTTCAGGTCATTCTGCGTGTGAAGGCTTCAATTTCTGGGCAGACTGTCCAGCTCGGGAGTGCAATGCTGCTGCAGGGATGACCTGGCTGAGCTCGTAGATCTCAGCTATGACCATCAATTTGTCCATCCTATTCTAGCCGCAAAATCCCTGTGAGACACCAAACCAGTGGGCTGCTTTAGTAAATTAGGAGTTACCATTGACATTAGTATCTTAATTTCAAACTCCAGTGTCCTCTGTTGGTAATTTTTAAACTTCATGTCTGTACTGTATAAAATCAACCTTTACATGGGACACTGTTCTTGTTACAGTATCACAAAAGTTTTACATAAATCTCATGGAGACAGAAACAGAGATCAGGAAATATAAAACCAAGTACTACTAATTTATTCATAGATTTCAATTATAAAAATACATCCATGAGATTACTCCTTATTTGTACGTGTTTATTTTGGAACACAGAGGATATCATCAAGTAGCTGAAAACTTAAATCTCAAGGCAAGTCACTAACAAACTAAAGACCCCCCTATTCTGGGGTGGCGCCAGAGTAAGCAGGCTGTACACTGCAGAGTTTTTCAGCATCCACTCTGTGTGGATGATGTTAAGACTTCCCTGCTAGAGCACTAAATGGCCATTTCCCATTGCACCCAGCCTGTCGTTGTTGTCCTCTCTACAGAAGGACAAGAACAATTTTTACAGGTAGTACCACTGAGATGGAACAGATGGAACATGCCCCAAAACTCTTTTTCATGTGGAGAATAGAAACCATCAAGTAAACATCACTGTCTTGCACAATAGCAGTGTCCCTGTTGTACTGGATTCCGGGCATTTGTCAAGTAGTCCCACTTACTATAGGGTTTGTGGGTGAGATATATTAATAACTGATGGTAATTGAAGTGGGCCAGAGTTAGTAACAATTTCACACATGTGTTAACAATTACACCCATAATTTAATTTCAGTATGTTTTAAGAAGCTACAGATAGGCATTCAATTACATAAAAGAGACAACATCTTTTCATGAAATAACGATGCCTTTTGTCAGTTGAATAGTGCAAACACACATTTCTTAATATGTTTTAGTAATGACGTACACATAGTACCAAAAACAATCTTTCTCAAGATGCAAAATATGTACAGAAAATGCTAACTAAGGAGAAGCGAACCCTAAGAGACAGAATGCCAGAGTAGGAATCATTGTTCAATTTAACTACTGACAGTAAATGAATAAGAAGATTGATTGTGTTGCTACTAAACTCACCTGATATCCTTCCACAGATTTATCAGAAACATGGTGCCAAGAAACAGACATTTCAGAAGACGACAAAACTTTTACACTCACATCTGTAGGTATTTCAGTTGGAGCTGGAAGATGAAACACATGTTAAACATTCAATCTGATCCTGTGGTATTGTTATACTTTTTTACAGGGACTCCTCTCACTTTAGTATTTTATATTATTTTCAGTATTTTATATAATTTTCCTGGCATCAGTGAGCCAAGTATTAGTCTTTAATCTGGTTTTTCTTAAGTAAATGTCAAGTCCAGTGATGATATATACTGAAAATGACCCTATAAAACAAAGCAATGATCCTGTTACTTGGCTCAGATTATGTATTTTTATGCTTCAACAGATTTCTTGCTGAAATTTGTGTAAACTGAAAACAGCCTTTAATAAACAGAGTGAAGCATCCAGTGATCTTTTACTAAATGGGACAGCAGCTCACATATTATATACATCAGATTTTTTAAGTTAGTTACACACAAATACTTGTGTATGTCACTTAGTCCTAACAATACAAATTTTTTGTGACAGCAGATATTAGATAACTGGCTGTCCAGTGGCACATACAAACTTGAACATAGGTGTGAAATGATCCAAAGCACCCTTTTGTAAGGCATACATCACATGGTTGATTTTGTTTGTATTCTTAGTTCTGAACAGCAGCCAAAGCAGAGTACACACCATTATAATGTGATAGACTTTTATGCAGGACTTAGAATACAAAGGTCTAGTTTCATTTCCCTGCTGCTTGAATTTTAAATGAGGTAAGGAATTAAGAAAGGCATAAACTTAGAAATGTCTGTAAAAGATAAAGTTTTCAAAGCTCTGTTCTCTGTCGTGAAGCTTTTGAAACAAGTTGCAACAGACAGGCATGGCAGCCCTAGCTGAGGAAAGCTTTCATATACTTAATCTTCCAACTCGGCATCCAGTCAACTATGCATCAAAACAGCCACTGTTAAGAAAAAAATCAGTAACATCTCTCATGAAAAGTATCCTAGGTAACAAAATAATCTTATATGCAAAGTTACCTTTTGTAATTGTCTTTCAATGGCTGTTAATAATGCAAATGTCTAATTAAAAAATTACACATTATTTCAAAATTGTTTTCACAATGACAGGAATTTAGATAAGCAAGAAGCCTGTGCACTCATTACTAGCAATCATTACTCACTACTAGCAATGGCAGATATGACTAGCAGTTGTCAGACATGGAACTTGGCTTATTACACATGGGAACGTAGAAATTCCCCAGTCACTGAAGTGAATAACAATGCCCACAGTTACAACTGCAGAAACATAGATCTATTATGGAATACACAACTTGGTGGAAAAGTTTTCAGTATATTTATGGATATTTATGCATATCTGTATGGAATATTGCATTACCATATTGCTTTAAGATTTCCATAATACCTTTGAGAAGCTGTGTTGTCTAACAGTAATAATATCACTTGCTGACTCAAAGGTATAGAAGCATAGGTGGAAGAGTTGTGATCATCTAATCTATTCCCAAATCACTGTCAGACTCATCTCTACTGTATCAATTACAGAACTTTATAAAAAATTCATACTGAAAAATTTCAACTGCCAGGGCTTTTGCTGATACAATACTCTAACGATATTTCATCTGCTCATGCTTGTTTATGAGCTGCAAATAATTTACATCCCTATTTGTCATTTATGTTCTATAAATACTTCGCAGCCTTTCCTGAGCCAGAAAGATGGTATCGGTTGCTTTCCTCCAGCCTTCTAATTCAGTAATTCTACCAATAAAAGGAGAAATCATGTGGTCATCACAATATGTTCTCTTCACTGAAAGTATAGTGGTCATCATACAATTATCTTCTAAGCAAAACTATACAAAATTCAGGCTGTCAGCCAGTAAGCACACTACAAGGTACGGAGGTGGTTTTGTTCAAGCCCTGATGCCAGGAGACAACTCTGCAGAATGCTCTTTGGAGTAACTTCCATTATATCTCTTGGAAAAATTCCTTCTAACCTGCCCTGGATTGGACATAGGCAGTAGTCACGGTCACGGCTCCATGAAGGACCTGTGAGTACTAGTGGTAAGGTTTGTACTCTTGTGCTTGAAATCAAAGAAGTAGGTTCACTGAGCTTCTACTTCTTTTGCAGTCTGCATCTGGCATCATTTAACTACAAATGTTTTTTATCAGGTGTCCGGGCTTTGCTTAAGTCTGTGTTAGAACATCAGCAGCCACTCAAGTGACCTCTTTATCTGGAAGTTGGCACTACTGCACATTTGCTTTTCCTCTGTCTTTTCGAGCTACTAGGCTCTACCATGTCCCTGAACTTGGAGATAAACACACTTGCCACCCCTGACATGGTATGGATAATCCTAACATAAACACATGGGAGCTTATCAGTCAGCTGTCGATAAAGCCTCTGAGCAAAGATGGATACTTAAGTGTTATTTGGCTGATATTGCTTTCATTACACTATAGCTATTTACTAACACATTTATACAATTGCAAAAAAACCCTTTGTGTTGCTGCAGAAGCTGTTGAAGATGATTTCCTAAGGTGCACTTTTCTGAAAAAAATGGTTAGTATTAACCTCGTCAGCTAGCTTGGTGTTGCTAGCTTGAGTCCTGAATTATTCTGAGAAACAAAAGGACTCTTTTATCTTTTCTCTGTGTGTGGCCAATTTGTGTGTGAAGTTCCCATTAGTGCTAATGGGAACCATGAACATAAATCTCCCATAAAGTACACAGAGTACAGAACAGAATCGGAAGTGTCAGAATGTGTCCCTGTTATCATATCCCTCCTCTTGGCTCTTTGGTCTACGTCTGTTGACTTTGTGAAGGAGATTCTGCTCTATGGAAAGAAAAATACTAGCAATTCTTTGGGTTTCTGGCAGAAATTAATAAACTGCATTTTTTTAGAAAAGGCTTGAGTGATGATAACGCAGTTAAAGATGTATATATTTCTTCTGATTTAACGTAAACTTTCTTCCAGTACTTTCTCTCTTCTGCTAAGTTTGGAGATGTCATTTAAACTTCAATTCCAAAGATCACAGCATGTGAAATAATTACAGTAAGAATTAAGAAAAATATTTTAATGGAATGTGAAGAAAGTTTCTATTGAATTACTCACTTGATAGCTCTAAAATGCAAACCAGAATAAAGAAAGTAACAGGCATAATTTATATGAGACTCTAAACATGCTGGAAATATAACTAGATACAATTGAGCTATCATTCCTTCACAATTTTGGGCTAAATTCTGATACTGATCTACTAGAATAAAAGGCTTTAGTGTGGTCTGTTAAGAAGAAAGAAATTAAGCATATGTCAAGTACATGTATTAAGATCACTGAGACATTGCTGAATAAAGATGTAAATGTTTTAGGCATCCACTGTGAACATCAGAATTTCTTTTTCTATATCCTTAAATCTTTTAACAAGCTGTGTGAATCTTGCACGCTGCTGTGTATTGCTCATTGACAGCAAGTACAGCCAAGTGCTCTGCATCACACAGAAAGCAGAAAATGGAAGTTGTCTATTCAGAACAAGCGTATTGTGTGAGCAATGCACACCCTCCCTGCTGAAGGTGTATCCTCCTACACAAATCAGTGTCAAGGACCAGGTTCTACTGATGTTGGTAATGCTGATCTGGCCCCTCAGTGTAAAACTTATTCGGAACATTTACTCACCATCTTGTGCTGAATAAATGACAGCAGTGAGACTAAATGGTCCATCCCCTTTGTTGTTAAAAGCTTTCACTTTTACTTGATACTGAGTTGAAGGGGGCATTGATTCATCCTTGTGGACATATCGGCCAATTTCAGGATTTGTAACTGTAACTCTTCTCCATTCTTTCTCACCAAATGGCTTGAAGGCCACTATATAACCAAAGTTATTGCCATAGTGGTATTCTCTTGACAAAGGCTGTAGGGACAAAAACCAAAACATTAATTTTCACTAAACAGCTAGGTCTAGAATGAAATATAAATAATGCAGAAAGAATTGATACGTACATTGTAAAAACACGGAACTAAACCTCCATTTTGTACTGGTTTCCTTCAGTGGCTTGCTCCCACCCCCTTTAAAAATAGGCCCTCTTAGATCTACAGTATTAGCATACTTGCTAGGAAAACATTTTAAGATCTTTTTCCTCATCTGAACTCAGTGCAACATATATCATATTACCTCCCACAGAAAAAAACCAAGAATAATTGTGTACTAAAACAGCTGTAGCAAAAAAAAATGACCTAAGGAATGAGGCATAGCAGATATGTAACACAGACACACTGTGTCAGTATATGGGTCCGTGCACATGTGTGGAGATAGATACTCCTGCAAAAGAGAAAGAGTGAAAAGAAAATCTATGTGGCTGGCCCAAATTATGTTAATTTACTGGAAGTTTGCCACCTAGGCAACTGGCACAGCTGATGAAGAAAGATGGACACATTCAAAGAATGACTCATCCTACCACTTTTCACTGATGATGGAGGGGATCTAGTTGCTGATTTAGACTACCTAGCTTCTAACTGGTAAATCTCTTAGTGAAATGACTCCCACTTTCAGCACCAGCATTAAAAGTACCTATCCAAAATATTTCTTAAAAATATAGCTAATTTCCTATACCTAGGAACACTGGAAAATATGGAATTAGGGAGGCAATCTGCCATAATGAATTCTTCTTTTACCAAAGCCCTACATCCAGTGATCCCTTCTAAGTCTACGGAGCTTTTACCACAACTGTTAGACACTGTACCCAACCAGCCAAAATCATATCATTCATCTACGCATCACGAGGTTCACCAGAAGCATCCTTTGAAAATAAGCTTCCTGCATCACCTTTTTCCCTAATGGAAACCTCACAGAGATGAAATAGCTTATCTTGAGGCAAAGGTCTTGGAGCATTGACACAGAGAGTAATTATTCTCCTTAGGTGTTTGCCTATTACTGCAGCACTTCAGCCAACATGTGTGGAGATATTCTGAGCAAGGTTTTATGAAAATTTGATGTACCTCATCTTCTGAATCTATCACTGTAACTAGCTGCTTAAAATAAACCAGAATTCTATCTCATATGCCAAAGTAAGCAGCCTGGGTGAGGGCCCTAGTCTCAGAATGATTTTCAGCCAGAGCAAATTTTAGAAAGCCAGGACTGGTGCTTAAAAATTATATTCTGACAGGTCTTCTATCAAGTATTAAAAGCAGCTTTCCCTCCAGTGGCTGCACATAATAAGTAGGTATAAGTAGCTGAATAGTTTGTAGTATCCACTAAAATTTGAAAAAGAAAATGGGAGAGGGAAAGACAAATGGGGAAAAATGAGGGAAAATGGGCATGCCACGCCTAGCTCTCCTTCTCAGTTCTTCTTTCAAAACAAGCCTTAGAAGAGCTTTGATTGCATCTCTGGCTGTCTCATTCAACCTGGGCTTATGAATCATAGCAAAAGCTGAAAAGGGGTTGGCAGCAACATGTGAACCTGCCATACATTTTGTTCTTCTCTTCTTAATTAAGGAGTATTTAGAGTAGCATATGCAAATGTCAGCACATTTGGGGAAATCAATATACATTTTTATCTTAGCCTTACAGATAGATATATTGTTGTCTGTCAGACAGACTATGAATCTACAGCCTCTATTCAAAAACCATTGCTAGACATAGCATAGGAGATTCTTGGGAAATAAATACTTGAAGCCATGCTTAATTTGTCTGACTAAAGGAGCTACTCGGAACAGATGTGAAAAGCATGACTTTAGGTAAGAGAAATAATGAGAATATAAATCTACCGGAGTGTACAGGAAATACTAAAGTGGTCTTGTACTTCTGATCTTGCATTAGTCACTATTCTCCTGGTTATATTTTCTTTGTTTAGTTTGGTCACAGTCAAGTTACCACTATGCTGGAAATGCCATGAGTACCAGTCTTTACACACAATGCAAGAAGTAGCTCTGTAGTTTGTTGAAGTTTTTATAAGAAAAGCTCGTGAAGTAAAATAATCTAGGTCTTCTGCACCTGTCCATTGCATGTGTTGTTTTGCTCTTCAAAAACAAGAGACCAGAATTAAGCCAATCAGGACACATCTACTTCCTAACCTATTATTAGGGGAACTAAGATACAACCTTTTCAATATATCGTAACAGAACTGTGGACCTTCATTTTCAGAAACTTATAAATGTTTTCTTCACCACTAAAATACTTAGGAAGACTGAATAAATATTTTGTATGGAATTAAAAAAAAAAAACAAAACCCCAAAACAAAACCCACCCAGGAAAGCCCAAATCTGGTAGCTCAAAGATATGGCTGGCTATTTCTGTGTCATACTTGAGAACTTTCACAGAGATATGATCAATCCTAAGTACAAAAAGAAGGAAATATGCATATGGATTAAAATGTGCATATTCATAAGGAGAATCCCTATACAACAATATATGCTATCGGAATTATGACATCTTTACATTACTTCCCACAAGAAAAAGCATTCTTCCTAGAGGTAATCCAGCTGCTACATTTGAAACAACTATTTCCCAAAAGACACAAATGGGATAATACGCCTTATGTATCTCATAGCCAGTGAACAGGGAGGTCAACAGAAAACAAATTTGGTAATTCTTTCCAGCATAACATAACCATCTTTCTTTGCCAGTGGTAATGCTGCTGTAACTCTGTTTTTCCTGGATACTGATAGGCTCTGACATGAATCCAACAATCTTTTTTTTATTATTTCTTCTCCCTAGCTTCCCCAAATACCCTGCAGCAGATTTCAATTCTCTCTTCCATGCTACTTTTGCCTACGCAACTTTGTTTATAAATCCTTATGCTCTCTTGTGCTAGGTTTTGCTTTCCTCTTACCTTGGCAGCTCTTTTCCTTTCCTGCTTTACCTATATCCACAGTATAGGTAAGTTTTCAAAACCATTGCTTCAATAGCAGAATGAAGACTGCTTTTATTGATGCATTATCATAGTCAGTATGTGTTTCAAACTCTTTGTTTTAGAATGTTTTAGATGATATTTTAGAAATGTCCAACACATAAACCCCTAAGGTACTCTCCTCCTCATTCCTTTTCGTGTATTCTTTAATGAGAAAAGTCTGAAAACCTATATATTATATACAAATCCTGTTCTCACAAGACCCAGAGACAAACCATCCACAGGTTTCAGGAGGAGCAAGATTAGATATAAGATAGTGCAGGTTTCATGCCATCTTGCACGTGCAATACGTACCATCCATGTTATTGTCAGCTCTCGATTGCTTCCACCCCCTCCTCCAACATCAGAAGGAGCCACATTAGGAGCTAGTGAGCAGAAGAGACAAGAAAAATTACTACAAAGTATGCAGCAGACAGCTGCAAGGCCAATGAGCACACGTGGCACATACTATTAAAGTAATGATGGTGTGCAATCTGCCAAGACTAATATACAGCTACTGCCTCAGGAAACATGCCAGCTGTAACCATAGCTAGCAATCATTCCTCTTTCTCCCTGTATTATCTACAAATATTTAACTGAATATTCAGGAATGGAAAATTTCTCGTAAGTCTTAAGAGAACCACACTGTGTATTGTTCTTGTGCTTTCTCAGATGTTGGTATGCCAAGGGCTCAAGCACCATGGACTTGCATGCGTAATTACTTTAACACCCTGTGATCAGTTCCACCTACTTCAATGGATTTACTTGCCATGTGTAATGTTAAACCCATGGGTCTATCTTTGAAGCACTAGCAGACTAATTGTATTCTAGACTAGTGGCACATGTCTTCTTGATTATCATGTTCAGGATGGGTAGATGTACCTAAGCAAAACTGGCATAGCACTTTATAATTTACTAATTGCATTTCACACTGATATCCTGTGTAATGAAATATGATCTGTTGATCTATCATTGGTGCACAGCTGGGTGGCAAAGCAGGATACCTTCAAGGACTCCATTATAAATCAAAATCATTCCTATATTATCATTTTTCTCAGTCTCTCTGCACTGAGTGCAATGGTTCTGCTGCTATTCTCTATTGTGTTTTTGTATTTATTTGCTGTTACTCAATACTGAGGACACACAGAATACCACTGAAAACTTAGGACATGATAGCCTCCCTACAGGGCATTAAATATGCCCCAGATGTGCATGTATTAGCTACATGCCCTACCTAAATTAATGTGTTCTTTGCGTAAAATAATTGTGATAGAATAAGGCATTTTCTCCACTAACCAGTGAAAGTCAGAGTGCTCTTGCACTATGTAAGTAAGATGTTTGCTGAGGGCTTCTCTGAGGGTCAGCTGAGGAGAAACACAGAGCAGAGCAGAACTAATGTTTCCAGATAGGATAAAAACATGTAAAAATAAATTTGAAATTGAAATTAGCATTTAGTGCATGGTTTGCATTATTTATTTCTGGCCTTTCTGAAAACAAATTAGTGGAGATCAAGACTAAACATACATATGACAATTTGAGAGAAAGCTGGGGTTTGTTAATTGATCTTGTAGTCACACTATCAAAGTATATAGCTTTAGAGCTAAGTTAGAAGCAGATGATTGCTAGAATGCCTAAGCAGTCAAAGAAGATAGACAGGCTGCCAAAGAACAGAAAAAAACCTGACTGTTTAAAGTCTAACAAGTCACTCTTTCCAAAAGAATGTTCCTCATTCTCCCAACCATTAAACCCAGGTTTCTCTCTCTGTTAAGACCAGGTAACTAACTTAGATGACTATACTTAGACAACTACTCTAATGCACCCAGAAGCTAAAATACATAAAACCAGACCTTGATCCATTGAATTTCAAGAAATCACTGTGTAATGTTATTGATGAAGCAAGCTGTTTCATTAAAAATAAAAAACATTGCACACAGTCTTAACATGCTAGTAAGTTATTGAAATTAGTTATCTACCAGAAGAGAGACTTCAAAATTGAAAAAGACACTGACAACTTTTAAGCGTAACAGACATTATTTGTCACCCACATAGTACAACAAAGACACAGCACTGTTTGTTGCTGTTTAACACAGAACAAATGTTAGCAATTATAACTACAATATGTGGACATGGCTCGTTGTTTGTTATTCACCTTTTCCAGAATTACATGGAAATGCACATGCAGTTGTGCATACTGCTTCTGTGGTACCCTTGACACTGACAGTGCGACCCAAATCCTACTGCTGCTTATAACAAATTCAAGCTCCTGGCAGAAAACGCACTTGGGCGCAGAAGTCAATCTGCAAACTGTAAATTATTTATACCCTATTTTGTCATGGCAAGAAGTGCTGACTGATGCCTAAGAAGACTACGTTAACATTTTGCATGGTTTGCCAAAAATTGTCTCACAATCTGCCAGAGCATGGTGCTGTGCCTGGGGAATCAGACAACAGACTAGATAGACCACTTCTTGCAAAAGAGGTACATTCTGCTGCAAAACTGGAAAGTATGCCATTTTTGGGGAGGCTACAAGAAATGCCATGAATGTGGCACACCGCAAACTGCAGGACACTACCACTGTTCCACCTGTTAGCATTCTTTCTCTCCTTATCTGTGTCTTTTATAACATTTTAAAAACGTCTATTGTGCACCAGGCATTCAAAGAAGAATGTGTAGATTTCTCCTGTAGATTCTTGGGCCTTCAAATGCAGCTCTTGAGTCATAAAACATATGATGCTAGTAGTCAATTTTCTAAGCAGTGATTATCTTTTACTCTAGTATTAAAGTTCTGTGGCTTTTCCTTCCCTATCCAAAATAATTTAACCAGTTTCTTTTCTTTCTCCCCAAGCAACAAAGTTTTAATGGACCAAATTTGTCTTTAATGCATGTTTTGAAATTTACAATGCAAATACATTTTATTTTGAAAATACTATCTAATCAAAGTTATGACCTAGCAGGTGTAATTGCAAAAGTTAATTTTTACACTTTGGTTTTTCATTTTTAGTTTCAAATCTCAAGCTATGGGAAACAATTTTACAGAAATCTACTTTCTATCTAATTGCAAGTGGGTGCTACTATGCGGTATACAGGCCTTGTTGGATACAGACTTTGTGCAGTGATACATTACCCCCTAGAACACTGCTGTTATCTCCTCTGTACAGTCAAACCAGAATGTATTATCTGGAATAGTAACATCTAATGCCTCATTTTGGAGAATTCATTTTAAAAAGGATGCGCCTGAGCCTAAAGCATATCCTTAAATATGCTCTGAGCTATTAACACTGAGCAACCAGACTGATAAGACAGTACGTTGTGTTGGACAATGTCACATATGTGACGTGAAGCAAGAAGACATAAGACCAACCCTTCGATCACAGAAAATTGGCATTATCCAGTAGAACACACATCTTGTCATGTATTCTTTAGTTAGAATACAAACAAATGGCAAATGGCCATGTTCCTTGTTAAATACATGCATGTTTTTTCCTAAGTCCTGAATCACAGTCCCAAACATGTGCATGCACTCAAACACACACAACCTGACTGATAGATACAGTGGGGGATCTCCGAAAGATACAGTATGATTCTGTTTCAGCAATGTAGACAAATTTACCATGTCATGACTGTTTCTTTTCCGTCTGTTTTGATGCTATCACACCTTGATAGTTTGGTACTTGCTTACCACAATCTGTAGTAGGGGGTGGCTGAAAATATATTCTCTGCACTTGGATCTTACAAAATGCTTTTTTAAAAATAAAACCTAAAATTACCAAATTGGTGAATAAAAATGTAAAAATTAAGAAACACATTAAAAAAAACTTGACATTTTCTGTTTACGTACGAGCGCCTTCAGTTCTAATCCTCTGTGATGGCATACTAGGTTCTCCTGTCCCCAAAGTGTTTGTTGCTATTATCCGGAATTCATATTCCATCCATGGAATTAAATCGATCACTGTAGCAGATTCCATATTTCCTTCAATATCTGATGGGTCTGAAAAAAAGATTAATTTTTTTAGAAAATAGCCTTTTCACACTTAGGTCAGCAACAGTGTGGTTGATTGTGACAAAACTTGCACTATTCTCCAACCACACATAGGCACCTAAAGGAAAACTGATGTTGTATATTAGGAATACCACATTTTACAAGGAGCACTCAGCAGTGACTGGGAATATGGAAACTATGACACTGTCTTGGATAAACCCTTATACACTTTTAAGTTTTAACCCGGTGTGAACTAGTACATGTAGTTATGAGATTTCCTTACTAATTACATATTGTGGCTGTAGAATTTCATTTTACCTACAGAAAAATGCAATGAGAAATCGGTAATGCAGAAACAGTAAAATAAAAATTCATTACACACATAGGCAACGGCTAGACATGCAGGGTTCAATCAATTGATGAAGAGTGGTTTATAAAATGTGGTCCTAATTTGGTGCACCTAATTAGTGAGCATGTTACAACTTGCTATCTGGTTCTGATCAACGAAGGTAAATGTTCTTGTAATTCCTTTGAAAAGACTTGTTATTGTCATAAGGATGAGCTTTTTTATCATAAATAAAATGAGTAACTCATGACTGTCTGCAATTCACAGACAATAGGGGCTGTTTCTGTAGCTGTCTGCAGCTATGGAAAGACAGAGGATTTTCATTTATATACAAACAAGAGTTGTTTGTCAAATTAGAGTCTAGCGTTCAGAGGAAGATGAGAACTGAGATATTCTGCACTGGAAAGGCAGCTGATTTGGAATTAAAATATAAATGCAATGCCTGCAAAAAAAACAGGCAACAACAACTAGATGATGACACAACTGCACTCTTCCTAATGATCACTAAATTTTTCATTCCAACGTAAGGTCCTGAAGGAGAAAGAAACACACTTTCCATTTTTCTTTCTACCTGCCCACCACCCTCCTTCATCCTTACTCAAACTATTTTTCTGTCTAGTCAGTAGAGCTACTGCAAACCTCCCATGTCATCCAAGCTGTGACATAAATTTGACGTTCCTTCAATGTCCTCCTGGGCTAAATCTGATCTCTTAATATAATTTTGCTGTCCCACAGATTCCCAGAATAATTATGAATACTTGGCACAATGAGAATCTGATCCCCTTAACTGGAAAGAGCAATATAAATGTAAACAACTTATTACATAACCCATTCATACATATTTCCATATGTGAAGTAGAATACGCTTCTTTCACAAAACACACTCAGTATTATGAAACCTGAGATCAATGATTTGGTTGGGGGAATAATGCTAGTAGTAACAGTAATGACAATATTTCCAAAATGCAATGCCAAAGTATATTTTCTTGTTTCACACACTGAAAATTAGCAGCATTAACTGATAGACTAAACATCTGATGACAGATCAATTTGGACTGTTCATCATGTTTCACTAATACGAAAGTTAACACTGAGTCAAAATGGAAGCAGCTCAGCAATTAAGTAAAAGATTGCAGTGGTGCCAGTGATGGTTACCATGATTTTACCTATTTTGAGGAAATAATCTATTTATCAAAATCCATAAGTGTGGCTCAAATGAAAAAGTAATGATTTTGAAAACACCAGAATAGTTACTTTCAACTTTTCAGAAATTAATAATGTATATCTTTTGTGTTATCATCTTTAAAAAGGAATTAAACAATCTAGATTCCTCCCTATCTCACTCAAAATGTGAATCCCACTCAGCATTCTTTAGGGTAAGATTCAAAGTCTGACTGCATGTCTCAAAGACTATCTCAATAATTCTGAGAAGCAGAGAACTTCAGAGATGCAGAAAAGTTCATCCCATCATGCCTACAACACTGCAAGTAGGGAATCTTCCTGAGAAGTGAGAAGGGTGGTTTCAAGTCTCTCCTCTGAATCAGACAGAGTGAAGATCTGAAACCAACATTTATGTTAACTCTTACACCTCCATTTCCAGTTCCAGTAACACACAGCACAATACAAAACAGTATCAGTTGCCACCTGAAATGCCTCACATTTTCTTTTTAATTGAAAACAAAAGGATGAATAGGAAATAAAATATAATTTATCCTGAAAAAGCAGAGGCTAGTTTAACAGGATCCTCCCCGCCACATGTATTGTTACTGAAGCAAATAATCAGTTATTTGAACAGCTCTAATTTCTACATTAACTATTTTTTTTAGAGTTCAAAGAAATCTATTCTACAGAAGGCATTAAACAAGACATAAGAGATAAG
Organism: Rhagologus leucostigma; assembly: GCA_013397725.1. Lineage (NCBI taxonomy): Eukaryota > Metazoa > Chordata > Aves > Passeriformes > Rhagologus > Rhagologus leucostigma. The sequence continues at coordinate 192,227 of VZTD01003559.1, read as the reverse complement.
AAGAGGCTGGGGAACTTTCTGGGTTTATTTTCCAGGCTACTTTGACACAAAAAATATCAGTGCTGGCTGATGGAGGCAATTATATCCAATAGAACTACATATACTATATAGTCTGAAAGAAAAATACGATTTAAGGCAGAAGGCCTAGTATTTCTAACTTTTTACTCTGAAAAATGTAACATATTTTCAGCTCAATACGTCAATTTCTTACACATCTGTAGTTTCAAGTGACAACTTAAATAGAAGACAATCACTGAAACTATTAATATTCTTAGCATTTAGAAATGCTGAGTATGTGATATCTTAATTCCACAGGAAAACACTTTAGTTGTAATTCATAAAGGTGGGATAATCAAACATATTGATAGGACAATTCTGTATAGCTTGTGACAACGATAGCCTTCATAAAGCATTCAGAGACTGATGTAGCTTAAAAATATTTTAGAATTTATGCTTTTATGTTAAATCCTGCAAAAAGATTTATGTTAGCATGTCCTGTGCTCAGGTAGGTGCCGCTTTAACTGCAATTATGTGGCACAATGATGACACCCAGTGGTTAGAAAGATAATCTTAGCTATGTTTTCTCTAGGGCTACCAGTTTTAATGCAACTGGAACTTAGTCTGCTCCCAGGAAAAAGCAGACAATTTTAATCAGCTTTCTCCATAAAAAATACAGAAACGAAGACATCCACTTGTCATCTAAATTAACCTGCAAATAAATTTTTATGATTCCAGTAGTTTATGTTGAATGTTTCATGCAACAAGGAAAGAGGCAAAAAAACCAGGTAGCAACTCTAGCCTGTTCTTTTCTGAATTTCTTGATGTTCAGTTCAGGCCCTCCAAATGCTGGGAACAAAACTGTTGACAACATTGACAGGGCAGTAAACCTGCAGCAGACATTAATGGCATCCCTGGTTTCCTTTTATTTTGGTTATTTTCTGATTAGTCAAACTTTCTAACAATCATACTTTAAAACTTACTGTCTTTATTACTTCTGGCATTACTCTTACCTGTTTTGGCATCTTTCCATTCTTCAGATAGAAAGGTTTTTGACTGAATAGTGTATTTAGAAATAGGACTATGATTGTCTGTTCCACGACTCCAGGTAAGTGCTACAGCAGTGTCTCTAATTTCTTCTACTCTTATACCTCCAGGAGGGCCTGGAGGACCTGGGAAAAAAAAAAAGATGGTTCAATTAACAAATTAAATATGATGAAAATTAAAGTTCATCAACTTCTAATACTCTACAGAGTGGAGTCAAAGGACAGCTGCTCTTGTATTTAATAAGTACCAAATAAAACTTCCATGATTCTTGCCTAATCAATATTGAGATATTATTAAGTAAAAAGACGCTACTTTGAAACTGTTGCTGCTCTTTTTACAAAGCAAAATTGAACTTAAAAAAAACCCACAAAATTTTCCTTCTCAAATTCCACCTAATGATGACCTTATTGGGGGCCCACCTTTAACCTACACTTCTGCTTGTGCCGTATAGGCCTTGGGTGAAAGTTATATGGAAAACCTTTTAACTTATTTTGGAGAAAAATCCTACCTTAAAAGAGATTTCTATATATCTCTTCCCATTTTTCTTGGCCTTCATATTACCTCAAGGTGGTAAACCCCTCACCAGATTCAAAGTTCCTACAAAGTTCTGGTTTTGTTGTTTTATATGATACACAGTTACCTGATACATATTAACTGTTGTGCAAAACCAGATAGATGCATTAGAACTATTGAGACATATTTTCCGCTTCAACATTCAGAGGTAACAATATGCCAACATGGTTCGGATAATTATCCAACAATCTGATTGAACCAGGCCTAGAGAATATTAAAATAGCACAAGAATACCATAACATATTTCTCTGCACTATTTACAGAGAAACCACAGAAAATCAAAACAAAAACAACAAAAAGAATGGAATGAGATTTCTACATCAGATCTAAACACACAGTGTGCCAAATATATCTTCAGCTCTTGAGCTCTTTATTTTCTCCATATCGCTGAGTAAAAGGATTCAAATGAAATAACCTGAATCAAAAGCATATACTAGCATATGTTATTGTTACTTGGTTTCAATGAATATATCCTTCTAACAAGCAAGAAATTGCATTCCTTGGACTTTCCTTTCAAAGACTAAATACCTCACTGCACTTCTTACTCTTCACAGAGGATGCACAAAGTAGAAGTTGTTGTTAAGAGCCAGTTTTTAAGATAAGGGTTGTTGGTCAACTCTCCACCCTTGTAACAGGCATATTTGCTATCCCAGCTCTAAGGACACAGGTAGGTAAGGTCTGATGAGAGACCTATTTTCCTGCAAGACTGTTCACTTCAGAAGCCCTCAGGCTGGAAGGTATGGAAAGGTTCATCCGTCCCAATAACTTTCCTTCTTTCTTCAAATGATATCACTTACATCTTCTCACCTCACCGTCAGCTTCTGAAAATGGCATGTCTCAGGAAACACCAAGGGCCATAGGAAAAGGAAAAGGCTCCACAGGAAAGCTAATACAGGACCCACAACTAACCCCAAGGTTGGTAGTTCATTCAGCAATGGGGCACGGTTCCACTGGGTCCAAATGCAGTGGGCAGAGCCAGGTGCTGAAATGGCAGTCCCAGGTACCAGGGGCAGTGAACTGGGTGCATCCAGGTGACAAACTGCTGCATATATCCAAGCAGTCCATCCAGGAGGCAGCTACCCACAGCACAGGCCTGAAGCACATCCAGGAGGCAGGGCCAGAGATAGAGATAGCAGGCAGATCTGTAACACAGCCCCAGTGAGGGCAACACAGCGCCAGTAAGGTCTGTAGATGCACGGAGGGGCTGCAGAGTCTTCAATGTACTAACATCACTAGTAATTTAAACAAGATCACATAGAACAATCCATATGAACTGTTAAAGTGTTCTGTGGACAGACAAAATATCTTCATGTGCCTGCAGTGACAGCAGCTATCCTTTACCGCTTCACTGATGAGATGCTCTGGAACACAGCTCTTTGGTTTCATACTCTGCTGTTGCCATCTTCCTTACCAATGCAGAGAAACTACAATCCCACCTTTGTCATATTTCATAAGATATTTACTCTTGGCCTGGTAAGATGCTGAGTCTTACACTGACAAAAAAGGCAGCCGTAAGCAGAACTGTGTTCATTGTATTAAAGTCCAAATTTTGAGAAAATGAATGCTAATTTCTTCTACAACATAATCTCTCAGCAATGTCTCTAATTACTGGGTTGGAAGGGGAATCAGAAGCTTGATAAAGCACCTTGTCTCTCTTTTAATTTTTAAAAGGAATTGCTCACATAATACTAAGGCATATGAAGAGATCCTACTCTTACTTTGCAGATGTATTCTGCAGTTTCATCACTTACCATATTTGCTTTGACATTTTATCCAAAACTGAAGACATTTCACAGGCTGTTAATACCCAGCAAAAAAATTTAAATGCAGAAATATTCAACTGCACAACAACCTGAGATGACAGAAGTTCAGAACCATGACACTAGCTATACTTCAGCTTCTACACATCTCTATGGTGTAACTCGAATGTCGGGCAAAACACAACAGCAAGGCAACTCAAAGTACAAGTTATATCTGCTTTGAATTGTCAGCAAAACAGAGCATTAGCACTTAGCATGTGTTATGCCCACAGGCATAAAAGACAGCAAAATGCCCAAAGGACATTAACTCATTATTAACACTGCAGATTGCAACAGATCTTGTAGGATACATACTATATGAGCAAGAACAGCATTTTGAGACTGCAGTAACACTTAACAGACATGAATCAGATAAAAACTGGGTGATAAACCTAACCTCAGATGTCTTGGTTTCTGTAATTTGAAAACTCAGAATCCTTTTAATGTAGGCCTAGTATTTAATGTAGGCCTATACACAATAATTTAATCCATACAGATTTATGAAAAATAAGAAGTGACTTAGAAATGCATCCAGGGGATACATTGAAATGATCCTTGAAATCTATTTTTAATAATGGACACCAAATTAAACTGTAAAAATTGCTTTAACATAAGGCAAATACCCATAATCAAAAAAATCCTTACTGCTTTTCAGGAAAACACATGCTTAGTTAGACTGCTAAATGTCTGCAACAGAATCAGTACCCTGAGTAGACTTTTATGACTTTGCATGTTTATGCACTTCTTATTTTAATTTCTGCCATCTGTTGATGAGAAATCACATATCCTAAACAATCAGAAACACTCTTGTCTTGGTGTCTTGTCTGGGTGAAAACCAGCCCCATTTCTGTATTACCTGGAGAACCTTACCTCTTACCACAAGGTCAGCTGAAGCTGAGGAGTTGTCCACAATTGTCTGAGCAGTGCACATATATCTCCCGGCATGCCGCAGCTGAACGTTTTTAATCAGCAGCTCCCCGTTGGATTTAATCTGCCACAAAAACAACACTTAGTGAAACTGGTACACATCCCGGTGCAGCTACATGATATCTGTCTACACATCCCTCCCAAATGATTTACAGTGGTTGCTATTTCTAAAAAGTGCTTAGTTGAGAACAGATCACCCTCAAACATACATCTGATTGATAGGACAGCTGCTGAAAATGTCCCTTGTTTCCTAAGGATCTGCAGCTCTTTAGAGGGCATGAAAAAAACAGACACCTTAGTAAATGATTAATTACAAGTCAACATTTCCCTCTTACTTTTTGAAGCCCATATCTGAACATTAAATTGAGTCAAGAATTTGTTCATAAACCACATTCAGGTGGTTTTTCTGCACCATTACTTGCTTTTTTTAAGCACATTGGCAGGATAGCATGTCATGGAGTCCTACTAACAGAGCAGATGCTGTCTGGCTCTTCCTTTTTAGTCCTAAAGCAGTACCTGAGTTTTTATCTCAGAGAAACTACAAGCACAGCCTAAAAAAAGGTGCACCAAGACCTGCCCTATACTCCTCTCCCCCCTCTTGCTGCTGAGGCCCCGGTCAGGCTGGACATGCTCTTCCCCCGGCTCAGCTGCCACTGCTCCTTGGCAAACAGCAGGACCCCCAGGGAAGCAATTTACCGTTCAACAAGGCTCACACACTCATCATCCCAGACCCTAATCCTTCCTTAACACTCTTCACCAATGCCAGGCTATTGGGAAATATGCAGCCATGTTTTCAGATGGCTATGTGGTCCACTGGCTATCTCTGGCTGTACAGAGAGGCAAACAGAACACAGTATTCTTGTCCTACGACTCTTCTGAGTAACGAGATGTGCACCCGTAAAACAACAAGTAGAACAGAGACCACCATGTGCATCACAGCTATTCTTAATGAAAAACATATTTTATGTGAAGACTTTAACCTAAGTGTTAAAAAATAACACACTTGAAGTATTTTGCTTATCCATCCTGCATTTTATTCCAGAAAAAGATTACTAGGCTAAATCAGTGGGTTAAACATGTGCTAGTCTTCAATGGATTTCACAAACACCCCAAATGTTCCTTCCAAAATACATCTAAACTTTCATGGGAGGAAAAGTGCTACAAAAAATTAACAGATGGATTTATACCACACTATATCAATGAGGGCAATATTCAGATTTCCTAATTCACGGAAAATTGTTCAAAAATATAACTGAAAAAAACCCCCAGAATCAAACATTGATATAACTTAATGCAATCCATAGACATTTACATGCAGGAACAAAAGCAATTCAGATGCAAAATGGTATGTACAAAAACAAACTGTAAAAATACTTAGGTGTAAGAAGTGTAGTGCTACCATTACTGCAGATTCTGGGGAACAAAAAAGACCTTTGAGACAATCTCAAATATTATGGGCTGTGTCTCTGCATTTAGACATTCAGAAGAAATGAAATAAAGCTATGCCATCCAGTTTATGTTTCCTGATCGAAAAGGATGGGGAAAAAAGTAAGGTTAAATCTTTTCCAAATGCTCTGAAACTAGAATGAGAGTTTATAGTCTATATTTAGGGGAGATTAAAATACCCAGATAACACTACCCTTTTACTTTCCAGACTCCAGTGAGGATTTTGGTTGCCAGCTTCAATTTCTGCTGGCACAAAATTTCAGCACAAACTGAAATCTGTTAACACCAATTTTTTTTTGGTCCAACATAAGAATTCATATATTTAAGAAATTACTGTGGTAAATAAATAATTGGATAAAAGATAAATCAAGCACACATGAAAGAAAGTGCTTGATTCTGGCTAGCAATACTTCAGCTGATTGCCTTACAGGGTCAGCAAAAAAGGCAGGTTACACTGTACCTTCTCTCATTTTGAGTGACACAAGTGCTGTTAGCAAGGATCAAACAGATCAGCTGGATCAATGAACAATTCAATATTCTTGATGTATTCCAGATCGTTTCTCTCTTAGTTATTATTAAACTATGTCCATGTGTATATATACATTTACACTTTTCACTAAAGGCTAATATGACATGGCTTTTAATTTAAATTGTCAAAGTGCATGCAGCCTACAGAGATGAGGTGAGTCTGGGATAGTGTCATTCCTGTGCTCATGCCTCCCCAGTTTATTCATGAGAACTCCAAGGAGACCTGTTGCAGACAGCATCCTTTGAAAATCTACTGGAATTACTGCATAAGTGAACACTGTCTGGTTGCCTGACTAATCACATGTGAGCCCTACAGTGGGCTGAGCAATGCTGTCAACAGCTTCCAGGGAGAAAAATCAGTCACAGTGTCAGTAGCTCTATGGGAACAAAGAAGGCTCCTCTGTCTCTAAAAAATTACAACAAAGAAGCTGCAAATCATCAAACTCTTTGAGTTTTCAGTTCCTGTTTTTAATTTGGTTGTTGGTTTTTTGGTGTGTGGTTTGGTTGTTTTTTTTTATTCTGCTCTTATTGGTTTTGGTTTTATTAAAAAAGGCAAACTGTTCCCTATTTGACTGCTGTGTATAAATCCTTAGCTCATTAACACTAAATGTCATCCTAGAAAGAACCACAGTGCCTGTGATTCTCTGATCATTGCTTGCATTTTTATCTGCAAATAAACATAAGTAAATGCTGGGCAAAGCAATAAGGTTTAGAAACAGAACAGAATTCTCGTAATAATATTATTACTTAAATAAAAAATGATTATAAATTCTTAATAGGACTAGTACTCATTTATTTCTATGTTAGCACTTTAATTAAAATACTTTATTGTATTTATTAATGGTGCGCCCATACACTTGCCCTAACAATAATTTCCCTTATGGGAACTTGGTTTTATAACCTAAATGATGAAAAACAGATGGAAAAAAGTAACATAATTTAAAAAATCATCAAACCATAGATATGGTGTTGTATCTTGTTGCTTCAGAAGCTCTCCTGGAGCAAGGTTTTATGCAGTTAGTGATGAAGCCTTCCATACTTCAGAAGAAGCCAAAGTTCTTGGTGGTTAAAGAAGAGCTTACCAAGCAAATAAAGAGCACAGACATCAGCGAATCCTGTCCGCAAATTAGGCATGAATGTACTGTATGCTTTCATTCAAAAACCTCAGCTTGGCTATGTTTAAAAATGCCTTCCTTAACTCAGAGAAGACTGAATCACAGACTGGAAATAGTGATAGCAACACTCAGGGATGTTCCATGGGTATCTGTGGTTCACCACTCAGTATTTACCAAGTTTCAAGCAAATACTTTCATCATCTAAGCCCTATATTTATGATTTAATAGTGATGTCAAAAATAGCATTCTATGACCTATTTCTGATAGTCACTGGTTTTTTTGACCATCACCTTTGGCAGTGCACTAAATTGCCGAAAGCCATCAGAATGTGCTCCTGTGCAATTAAGTATCATTTACAGGAATCTAGTATTTTGATTGAAAGCGGTATCTATCCACTTTTGTTGGGCCCTCAGAGACAATAAAGGAACTTCTGTTAATATAAGACTTACAAGCCCTTTGGAATAAGAAAGCTAACTTGGCAGAAATAGAAGAACCTAGTAAGCAGAGACAGTGTTTTTTTAAATTCAGGTTCTAAAATTAGACATCTGAGCTTCAGCATTGTTTAATACACAGTAAAGGTAAAATGGTAAGAGAATCAATAAGAAGTAATCTGGAAGAGATGAGATTCTTGGAGAGGAAATCAGTTCGTCCAAAGCTAGAAATAATTTTAAAAATCTTTTTCTACTACCTGTACCTAAAATTATGAACTCTAAACGAGTTCATGTGAATTGGTTTGATCCTGCCTGTAGAGAATTGGCTGTGTGGCTGCTACAACCAGAACAGATAATCCAACAGCTGTTGAGGAATGTTAATGTAAATGTGATTATAGATGTTTTCCTGATATTGTCATCAGAGATAACATGGGGACAACATCACCAGTGCAACTCTATTATCTTAATCCTATTCACCTGAGACCCTGTTTTGTTTTATAAGCCATAGTTACAGACAAATAAAAAACAGCAGGATAATAATGACAGTCATTCCCACTAAAGAATCTTTTCCTTCTGTGAGCTACATTTACATGTAAAGGATATACAGTGTTAATTCTATGCTTGAGATGTGCACTGGGAAGTATTTCCAACAAATATATTATTCTTCTCCATTCAGCATACCACTGAGAATTCCTGAGGACACTGTGCTTTGTATCAGCATCCCTGTGGTAATGGGCCTTGTTATTTCATTTACAACAGCAGAAAAAGCCTAGGTACTTGCTCACTTATGGCTCACAACTTTATGGCTGATGACAAACTTCACAATACACTGCAAACTACATTTCTCTGAGTTTCACACCTGGCTTTCTCAGCTCCTGTTACCTAACTAGGGATGGTACACAAATTTTGGTAGCCTGGTAAGTCTCACAAGCACATAAATGTTACAGTCAACTGCTTTTGCAGAATATTTTTTAATTCTAGCACAGAAGTTGGCAGATCGTCATCTTCTAAACTAATTACAATTCTTTGTGCTGTAAGTAGAGTAAGTTTCCTCAAAGGCTTCTGTCAGAGAAAACTGCTTGTTGGCTTCGCCCTCAGCACTGTATCTTCTGCTTTCCTTCCACTCCTTTCTCTTAACCACTCACTCCATCCATCTCATTCCATGCTCACTAGGTTACTATTAGGCCATTGCCTCTAAATATTACTCCAAACCTAGCCAAAATATGACTTTCAGCTCACTCATGTCTAAAGCACTTCCCTAATACATCAAGGCACTGAAAGCAGTGTATTGAGACAGTATCTTGAGAGAGTCCTGGAACTCTCTTTCATTAAAAAAACTAGTAAGCAGTTGATTTCGTTGGTCATGCTTCATCAGCAATCACCTGCCACCTTAATACATTCAAAAACTGTACTAAATGAGCTCACTACAACTCTGGCTTTGTTCTAGTCCATAAATAACCTCTTCTTCTTAATCAGTGTGTAACTGAGCTTTTCCCATTTTGATTAACCTGATTTCAGCAACAAGGTAACCTGTTTAGTGGGTGAGGGAAAGGCTGTGGATGTTGTCTACCAGACTTTAGTAAAGCCTTTGACACCACTTCCCACAACATTATCCTGGAGAAACTGGTTTCCTATGGCTTGGATGGGTGGACTGTTTCCTGGGTAAAAATCTGGCTGGATGGCCAGAGAGTGGTGGTGAATGGAGTTACATCCAGTTGGCAGCTGGGCACCAGTGGGGTTCCCCAGGGCTCAGTATTGGGGCCAGTCCTGTTTAACATCTTCACTGATGATCTGAATGAGGGGATTAAGTGCATCCTCAGTGAGCTTGCAGATGACACCAAGCTGGGTGGGAGCGATGACCTGCTGGAAGGAAGGAAGGTCCTGCTGAGGGATCTGGACAGGCTGGATCAATAGGCCAAGGCCAATTTTACGAGGTTCAGCAAGGCCAAGTGCCAGGTCCTGCACTTGGGTCACAACAACCCCAGGCAGTGCTACAGGCTGGAGGAAGAGCGGCTGGAAAGTGGCCCAGTAGAAAAGGATCTGGGGTGCTGGTTGACAGCAGCTGAACATGAGCCAGTGTGTGCCCAGGTGGCCAAGAAGGTCAATGGCATCCTGGCCTGTATCTGAAAAGTGCGGCCAGCAGGACCAGGGCAGTGATTTTCACTCTGTACTGCACTGGTGAGGAAGCACTTCAAGAACTGTGTTCTTGAGACCCTCACAACAAGAAAGACATTGAGATGCTGGAGTGAGCCCAGAGAAGGGCAACAAAGGCTGGTGAAGGGGCTGGACCCCAAGCATAATGAGGATCAGCTGAGGGAACTGGGGGTGTTCAGTCCAGAGAAGAGGCTGAGTGGGGACCTTATCACTCTTTACAACTACCTAAAGTAGTGAGGTGGGGGTTGGTCTCTTCTCCCAAATAACAAGGGGAAAATTTCTCCACGGAAAGAGTTCGTGGGCATTGGAACAGGCTACCCTGGGAAGTGGTTGAATCACCAACTCTGGAGGTATTTAGATGTGTAGATGTGGCACTTAGAGACATGGTTTAGAGGTGGACTTCGCAGTGCTGGGATAACAGTTAGACTCAATGTTCTTAAAGGGCTTTTCCATCCTAAACTATTCTATGATTCTATAACTCTGTCTAAACATTTTACCTCAATTCTTCAGTTCTCTTGAATTTTCTGTTAATTTCCTGGTCTACAGCTGGAGCTAGACTACACACTCTGAAAGGAGGATTAACAGGGAAAGCAGTGAAGAAAAATAAAAATTAAAATCCTTGTATATTTTCTGCTGCAGAAAATAGTGGAATCATAGAATCATAGAATAGTTTGGGTTCAAAGACAGATTTATACAATAAAATTAAGTGTCTCCATAGCAATCTACTGAAGCAGGAGCATGCAGTAGAAAAACCTGGTCTATCCATGTGCAGCCAATGAACTGCAATTTAAAACACTTTACAAAAATCAGGCAGGTATAAATCTCTACTCCTCTAATCTGATTTTTATAGTTCAACTTGTTCTTTGTTGTTTACAAAACCATCAGTTTTGGAGAAGAAACAAAGAACACTTTGAGAGAGTGTTTGGCAAACACTCTCTCCAATCTAGAATTCATCTCACCTCTTTCAGAAATCCGTAGTGTGAATTTTGGTGTCTGGACTAACCCCCTTTAACAGTTAAACAACAGAATAGGCCCTTCCATGTGTGTTGTACTTAAATGAAAAGTATCTGTCTGGCCGTGTATGTTCAGAATATTATGAGTGTCATCCTAGAAGACTGTGAAGCTTTCTGTACTTTAAAGAGAGATAAAGTAAGAGTAGTAATATTTGCATAAGGAAAAAGCAAGCTTTTGAGTATTCAGAGAAGTCTACACTACTGCAGGTTACCTGTGTGATAGCTGCAGGGATACAGAGCTGGTTATGCACAGACATCTTGGATTCAGAAGCTACTTCAAAGCTGAATAGAGCCTGAGCTACGGGTCCTGCAAATTCTATGCTGAACGTATTTGTGTGCCTTTGTGCCATGTCCTTGTACCTATGAACACTGGAGACAACACTGCAAAGTCAGAATCCACACTTCAGAGTCAGTGTGGATTCAGCAGGTCTTAACTCCTCCTCTGTGGCAATCATGACACTGAGGTGTGTCAGAATCAGCTTGAGAAATGCCCTCTTCCTGTGAGAAAATGTGAGGGGGTAACAAGTCAGTTGTCTCTATGACAAACTTCATCACGTGGCCTTACTGTATCTTTCCATCACCACTTACTCTTTCTTTGAATACTTAAAAAAGAAAGCTATCTGCAAGCAGGTCAAGTTCCTGAACACTTGTACAGCAATTCAATTTAACTTATTAAAGATAAAATGGTGAAAAAATATCAGGGTTTCAGGTTCACTGATATCGCTTAAGACAGCTAATAAATAATGCAGCAAACAGAAATGCTGCTGGTATGGAAAGCATTTTAAAATGTATTTGTGTTGTTATGTCACTAAGACAACTACAGCCTAAATTTGGACTCTTCCTAAGTCTATGTTCAAGTTTCTGACTTGAACCAGTTAAATTATGCAGTTCCTCTTCCTGACTATCCATACAAATGGACTAGTGCGACTCAAAAGTATAAAAAGAAAAGACTTTTTTTTTGTAATGAACTTAAAGGAATATTCTTATTTGGATACTGTATATATTTTTTATATAAATATCTTAAAAGTAATCTTTCCAATCTTTAAAAATACATGACAAAAAGTGGATCTATAAGTAACAAATGAACAAAAATTAGAGTTTTCCAGATTACTTGAAGAGCTGTATCTTTTTGGGACTTGAAAAGATGTGATAATGTTTAGTTCCTCAATCAAATAATCAGAGAAACAACCATACATAAAGTTAAAAGTAATCAATTTAATACTAAGATTTCGAAGATTCCATCTGACTCTTTGAAAGCTAACCAATTATTTTTTTTTCTTTTTTTCCACTTTACATACTGCTGTCACAGGAAATGAAAACAGAACTGAGAAATATCCTTTCGAGAAATTAATTTTAGTACTAATGTAATGCAAATTTGCTTTGCCTTCAGCAACGACAGAGATACCAAAGCTTGCATTTAAAGAAAGAAGAATTATGCAGGTATTTACATGAGTTTAATTAGCATTTCATTATGTCTATATGACAATAATAATACTATTATTTTGAGAACTTAAATACTGTGGCTCTATCAAGTTCCAGCAACTTGATCTGCACAGTCACATAAATTAATAGTGATATTATCAGAGGGACAGATAAGGATCCCTCATCAACAGGAAATTATAGCACAGAGCACATGCTTCATATAGCCAGTAATCTTAATATTCACAGTGGAATGTCTTTTTCTTTTGTGTTTGTGAAGGTCTGGGCAGCAGCACGCTTCAAGCTCAGCAGTTTGGGCTGCTACTGTCAAATGTAAACCAGCTCACCCTTTACATCCAAGAAAGCCTGAGCAAACCTGCCACCCAGTGACTTCAGCTCAGAACTGCCAGGGAAACTGGCAGGAGAAAATTCCTTTCCTTGCCCAGGAAGGAGAAAAACCCTTAATGCAAGAATACAATAACAAACTAATAGAACAGAAATACGGAAAGTGCATATTCCTCTTAATTATATCCTACATAAACCTTTGCATTGGATTTGCTGAATTTGTTAAAAATCCTGTATTTGTTGTTATTTAAGTATTGAACCACCTAATACCTACAAATGCAGACTTCAAATGCAATCCTACTGTCCCCTCTGTCCTGGATAAAGACCAAGCTGCTTGTGGAAGAGTAACAAAGATTATTTGCACTTGCTTTGCATTTGTAACCCCAGAATTAAGGTTTAGGAATGCAAAACAAGAAGATGCTTCTGCTAAAATAATTTCTACCAGTACTGACAGATCAAATGCAAAAGGAACACAAAAAACCAAGAAATATTCTTCAGGAAGAAGGATATCCTTCAGGTGTTATACACTGACAAGCAAAGTAATTGATATTTAGATCTAAACTACTTAGTTTTACAGGTCTAAGTGAATTAGGAGTTCTTCAGCTTCTTCTGAATCCTGTGGAATATCCATCCCTATAATCTATAGAAAAAGGAAATATTCCAGCACAAGATTCAACAGCCACATGAAGAGAAGCACCACCTTCTCTCCATCTGCAGACCACAGAAATTTTGTAGAGACCAAGGTAGTCTAGGAAAGTTAGGGTAATTTGGTTTTGAAATGAAGCACTTCAATCACGGCTCTAAAATATTGTGGAGATAATCAGAATTTGAGATCAGGAGTCCAGGACCACTGGCTATCTGGAAGATGAAACAGGTGGCTGGGAACTAAATAGTGCCAATCTTCTAAGAGAATTACACATTTTCTGAAGGCCTTATTTGGTCCCATATTTGTCAACTTGAAGTGATTTCCTAGAAAGTACCATAAAATAAGGATTAAATTTCAGAATTAATTTCCCCTAAAAGAAAAAAAAGTCCAACTTCCTTCTATTTTCATTATTTAGGGGAAACCCCAAAATACGTATCAGTGATATAAAAAATTTTGTTCAACATGTTCAACACATGACCCACAGATGGAGAAAGCTCAGGTTCCTTTCTCTTGCATTACAAACTTTTCTGATAAAGCCATTTTTACCTTCTTTCCACATCAAAATAACAGATTTATCAACACTTTCAGTCTGTTTTTCTGTTTTATGGAACAAAATTCTTTGTGTGACATCTGTCAGGTAGCTAAAAGCAATCAACTAAATAAAATCTGACACAGAGTGATTTTATTTGCTCTTTTACAAGGAGTAAGTTTCCTGGGGCTTTACTCTTTAAGCTCTTATTTTGACTGACACTCAGACTCATTCCAGTCTTTATCAAAGGACAAACTAATGCAATTAGGAGGCAATTCAAGCTTTTTCAAGGTATTGCTATGCATTGATTACTATGGGAGTGTAAATATAAACCTATCAAAAGTATGACTTAATAACCAGCTGCAGGAAACGTTTTGAAAGATGCCAGTGTACTGGAGAAGAGCTACATATTTTCTAATTCCTGAGGCAACACAAAATACACTGCAGACAACTTACCACCCTGCTACTGAGAGTGGACATAGACTTTCAGGAGATTTATTGCAGAAAGGGGTGTATTTCTTTGGGTTTCAACGTTTAGTAGCTGATCTTAGCACACTTCTACTGGCTTGTTGGACAAGGACATGTTCTCTCACTGAAAGAGAGAAGTGTGGCTTCTTAACTATGTCTTAAAACTCAGCAAATGAGCAGGTTGAGGCAGCTCTTGACTCCTCAAAGGGCTGGTTGGTTCCAAATAAGACTAAAATAGTTACACTTTAAACATCTTTTCACATGCAGATAAACACATACTGAAAGCGAAAAAAGGAATCTCCCAGTCCATGGAAAATCAGGTAATACTGCCAGCCTAGGAGAAGGACTCTTCAGGAGGCACTGGTACATCATTTTGAACACAGAGCTGAAACTAAATATGGTCCCTGGTATTCCCAGACACTACAACTACCATTAGCAACCTTTTCTCTCCACAGCCACAGCTTCTCTTGGGAGCACAAAAAAAAACCCAAAAAACCCCCACAGGTATCTAAATTTGAGGATTTTTGTATAATTTAAACCCAGAATAACAGAATAAATATTTACACAAGTAGGCAACCACTTGGAGGTTGCTGAATATTAGGCAAATCAGGATGTGATTAGACATAACAAGAAAGGATTTCTAATAGGGATATTAATTTCGAATAAAACTGATAGAAGACTCTAAAAACATAACCATACATGCAAATACAAAAGAACTATGTTTTTTTAATATGCTAAAATGAGGGTCTTTGTATTAACTTGTTTAGCCTTCACATAAACTCTTCTTCCTCAGTGTTTACAGACTGACTCCCACCCACCATCTGGCCCAGTTACGTGCCAAATTCCAGAAATGCTGATGAGAAAAACATGGGTAAGTAAAAGTGAATGCATATGCACACTTTTCTGAGGTAATTTGCACCCTGTTTACAATCAGGCTACCGACTTACCAGCTATTTTCACTAATAATCAGAGTGGGATTTATCTGAGGTACCAAAATACTTACATCAATTTAGGTATCTGATTTCAGGTATCTGCCTGCAAGTGTCTATGTGTCTGTAAGGTGTTTGAATTGTAATTCTATTTTATGTTCTTGGCCTACTGGACCCAAACCAACACAGAAAAGACAACTATTCACAACAAAGAAAATTAGGCTTTCATGTATTAAATAAGGATCTATAGCATCTTACCATAACATTCCTTTCATAATGTTCATGTTCTTTCTCAAAATCTATTACAAAGCCATTTAGAGACCAAATAAATGTCAGGTCTAACGTGGGATCATGGGATGCAATGCATTGCATGGTAGCATTCTCTCCAACGGTGACATCAACATTCAACGGAGCTAAAGTTATCCTTGTAGCTTCTGCGAAGTTAATGGCAAACACGGAAAATTCCAATAAATAAATGTTTATTCAAATACAAGCTCAGCTCCATAACTGTTTGATTATACATTAAACCACTCCCTCAAACTCTAGCTTACATGTTATTCATACAACTACATTTCAAAGGACCAAACTGAAGAGAACAAAGAAAGCATTTTACAACTAAAATCCCTGACTTCTGTTTAGCTGTTTAAATCTCTGAATCACATTACAATTATTTTTATTCACTGACTATATCTCAAGTAGAAAGAAGACACATGATGAATCTTATGTGACTTGTGTTGCGTTTCTTGTTTCAATTATAGTATTTCCTATGTTTTAAAACTTGTCTCTTTAATGAATGAAATTCTACTTGGTTAGGCTGAGTCAGCTTTTCATTAGAGCATTGCAGGGATTGAGATCTTAATTTATCTACTGAGAAAATATAATAGATGCATAACAAATTGTGTAAATAGCTGCATGTGAAAAAGAAGAGAAAACAATATAAGGAAAGGAAGAAAGCTGTACAACACCCAGCAGTGTCTGTTACTATTACAGGAACCAAAAAGAAGGCAGACATCTCATGACACTTGCTTGAGCTCCTGACACGTACAGCAAACTCATATGGCAAATTAGCAACTGCTCTGGAAGGGACTCACTGGATCAGTGAGACACTTGTTCCTTTTCTTACAATTATTATCATAAACTAAAAAGCCACAGAATATCTTCCTTATGCCATGACATGTAGTATCTGTCCCACCAATATGAGAGTGGTAGTAGGGTATCAAAAGTTGGAAGACAATAGCCAGAAGAAAAGAGTTATTGCTATTAGTTAAAACCTTGGCTTGAGCTTTCTCCAAGGAGCACATTCCATTCCATCACACACAGAAAAAGAAATATCCTCAGTAAGGCCAGAATTTTTTCAATCTGTCTCAGAAAGAAACCTTTCCCCAGATCCTACTCTAGTTATCTAAAACCTGCTTAATACTGAGACTACGAGGATGGCACAACTACTGCCTTTTGCAGTATGGAGCATCTCACAGTGCACTGGAGAAACCTGGTAACGTCTGGTCTCCAGGGCCTTACATATGGACTCATGCTTAGGATACTTGCTCCATTCCAGTGTGGTGGTGCCTGCATGCTCAGTACTTGGTTCTACCATCAGGGATTTTATAAATGTATATATAAATACATATATACATACCAATACCAGTCTAAAAGGTCGCTGAAAGAGTGGACCACTGGCAGGGAATGAACAGCAACTGGGAAAAACCACCAGACTTTGCAGCACCTGTCAGCTTCAGATTTAACTTTTTGATTTCCTATAGTCATGTGCAATGTCTGAGAAGTTTTATGGGCCACACAATGTGCTTGGGAATGCCACTTTCAATGCATTCTTCATCAACCCTCATCATTGCCCACAACATGAAAATGATTTTGAAATAAGTCACCTGACCTTTCAGTTTCTGCTGTTATGTCTTATACTGTTGGTGTTCACTTTTAGACGAATCAAAGCAGAATTTTACAAAATTTAAAATTTCTTTATACTAGTTTATAAGGTTTACATACATATTGTTTTTTGTTTCACTGTGCGAATTTAGTATGCAAATTTTCTTCCTGATTTTACAAGTTATGATATAAAAATTAAGAGGCTGGATATATTTATTTACATAAATTTTCAAAATAATTAAATGCCTTAGGGTAATATTAAGATATATGAAATAGCAGAAGATAATAAAAAGTAACTGCAAGAATCAAAATACAGTTTCACATCTCATTTGGTACAATAAATTTGGAATGTATCAGCCAGAAAATTGCTTTCATATGATGCTACAGACTAACTCTTCCATTAGCACATCAATATTGTGGCATTGAGCTGTCACATCCAGCACGATTTCTGGAACAGAGACTAAAAACCTATTTGACAAATGACTCTTCTACTATCAGTGGTACTTGATAAGACACAACTGTTACAGAATGCTGTCCTTCCTGTCTGTAGTCTACAGTTATTCAATTATTTGACATCAGATTTAAAATACACAATAAAGATATTAGTACTCAATCAGTAAATACCAATACTGATAAAGGAAGATAATTTAGAAGTGCAATCATATGGATATACACACTCATCCACAAATTTCATGCATGTTTCTTTAACAGCAATGCTCTCTTAAACATGCTTATACCACCAGCATCACCACTACCACCACACCAAAACAAGCAAACAAACCAACCAAACCAAACCAAACCAAACCAAACCAAACCCCGTACAAAACAAAACACCACAACACTAAGGAAGGTCAGCAGGAGTCCCATTTCTCTGAGTCATGGCCCCAGAATCACACCTTAGCATGCATGCTGAGCTACCAAATAGAGTGAATGCATTAAAATATGTCAGTTTAATGTATCTTATTTAGTAATCTCTTATGGAAAAATTAACCCTGAAAATTGAGATACAGTGTTAGAACTGGTGCAAACATAGCCAGTTTCAACTGAGTAATATGCTTTAAAAGCATCAATTCATTGTTAATGAGCAATTAAATGAGAAAGATGTACAACAGCTTGAAAAAGCAGTGCAATGCTTGAACAAAAATCAGTGATTTTGAATTAAGGGACTTTATCCAAAACAAATGAATGCAATTCTGAGGCTTACCTGTCATTTCTAGAACACCAGTGCTATTGGCTTTTCCTCGGTTATTTTCTGCAAAACAGGTGTAGCGACCTTCATCCAGCTTTGTGACATTGATAATTTCCAGGCTCCCATCATCCCAGATACGTATGCTATGGAAAGTGCAAAAAAACACATCAAGAGAAATTAGATTTTATATCAGAAAGCAATGCTTCCTGTAGAACTGTAGTAAGTGAAAGAATAAACCAGAAACATCATTTGAAAGCTCATAGCTAACTACCGGATTTTTAAACACTCCTACAGTAAAAAATATTTAAAGAGAGTGTGGCACAATCAGGTGTCTCAGATTGCTGGAGCAAGAGAATGTACTTCTATTCACTTGTACTCATTCAAGTATTTTTCTTAGTGTTTTATGGTACAATTCAATTCTTAAACCAGACTAGGTAAAGTTGGATACCCTGCAAACTCTTTGAATCCATACTGCCAGCAACATTTTGGCATATTATTTTCCTGAAGTTACACATTCTCCTGTCCCTGAAGTCAGCAAAATGGAGAAATATTCTACAGGATAGACAGATACCTAAGGCTACATTTTTAAGGCTCAAAGTGTTCACTAACAGTCAGTACTAACCGGCTCCCATTCACAAGTAATTCTGTTCCTTTGCTCCAGGAGAATTTTGGCTTAGGAGCAGCTTTAGGCTTGCATTCAATGATTACACGTCCCCCTTTAGCTGCTAGGATTTTCTTCTTCATAGGGTTCAGTTCAAAAGTAGGAGGTGAAGCTGAAAGCAAAAATTAACATAAATACTGCTGTTAGTGATTTTACTGCAAAATAGAATTTGTTTGCAACATGCAATAAATGACAGAACTATTGAATTGTTTACAAATGTTCATTATTCAGGCCAGTGAGAAAAATATTAACGATACAGGCGATGTACTGGGAAGTACATAGTAATCTAAAAAAAACCAGGAAAAATCATTACGTAGTTCTGTGCTGTGTGACACTAGAGGTTTCTTTCTATTGATTTCTGAACTTTCATCTGAGTTTAATCTAACAAGATCAAAGTCCACTGAAAGTTCCTCCTTTTCAAAAGGCCTTTTGATCAGTCCTAATAAAATTCAGATTCCTGGAGATAAATTCCTTTAACAAGTTACTCACTCAATCATACTTCCAAAGAATAGATGGGTTTACTTTTCAGTGGTTTTAACCCTCTCTAGAAACTAAAGTTGTGCCCTTCTTATTCTTTGTGGTTTTCTGTTTGGCCAGCTGGCTTTAGGTGCACTCTCAGATGTACAAGAGTATTGAGAAATGACTCTCATAAGCACCACACTTATGTCTCTGAGGTCAGATCTTTGCTTACTAATTTTCTCTTTATTTGAAACCAAAAAAAAGAAAAAAAGCTTTTAATTATTTTGCATCTTGGCATACCACCGTTAATCATGCCAGCAAGTGTGTGCACAGCCGCAGGAAATAAAGCTATTATTTCATCACAGAAGTACAGAGCAAAACTCTGACCAATAGCCACATCTTACCAATGCTGAATTTTGAAAACGCACACACAAAAAGTGCTCATTTTGTGTAAATCAAGCTGGTAGTGAGTACATAGTAATGGAAGAACAGTGTAGAATGAAGCATTGTTGTGCAATGGGTTGGGAAAAAAAAAAATAGTTTAGTTCTTGGGAAAGTCTGAAGGCAAGTGTGAGACGGAAAGAACAGTAACTACTGCAGGGAAATCTAGGAAAATATGTCATATAGCCAGTATGCCTGCTCTAATGAAATCAGTAAAAACATCAGAAATTGTTTTAAGGCTGAGAACTCTGGATCTGAGAGTCAAACTTTCAATAGGATGCTCCTTAGGAAAACACAATGGATTCATAACTACATCCAGCCATCAAAAGGCACAGCTGTATTGCATACAAACATGGTGACTTGGGTGTAATGGGTTGTAGAAAGCAAAAGCAAAGGGGAAAGCAAAGATGAAGAGCTTCAAAGGCCAAATAAGCGACAACACGGTTTCTTAAAAAGCAGATTTTGCCTCACAGAGGAGTGATCATAAGTGAGCAAAAATGAAAATGCTTCTTAACCAGTTTTGTAAGCTTGAAAGTGTAGGCTGCAACTCTATGTGCTTCATATAACTTCTGCACTATCAGTTCCTCTGAGAGAGAACAGCAGGAAACAAACATCATAAATAAGAACAGAAAACATGCCCCACAAGTCGGTAACTTTATTCCTCAAGTTGTTGTCAAAAACCAGCTAGAGAGCTCAAACAAACCCCATCTCACCTAGACTGAGTGAGAGTTCTTAGCTTCATCCTCACAGGAATCTGTTACAAAACAGTACTTGCAAATATAACTGCTATCCTACTCAACCCTGAAATAGTAAACAGAGAAGTAATCCCACTGACCCACAATCTTCAGTTCAGCATTTGCATAAATAATTCCGTGCATGTTTTCTGCTATACACTGGTACATGCCGGCATCGTCAAAGGTCAGACTTTGCATTCTCAGTTCACCTTTCCGGAACTAAAACACAGAATCAATAAAACAACAAGATGTTAATATAAACTACATAAGCTGAAGAATTCATATCCATCCACATTCATTCTTTTTCTTCTTTTTTTTCTTTTTTTTTTTTCCTTTTTTGGTGACATTGGGTTCACCTTTTTTTTTAAAGAAAGATTCAGTGTTATTCAATACTTAAGTTTCTGGAAAAGTCCTAGCTGAGTGTCAGTAGACAAATTTACTCTCCAGTCCCCTGTTATCATATCAATGTAAACACTGCTGATTCAGAAATAAGAAACAAGGAATTAAATTAATGTTATGCACATAAGCTTTGTTATGCCATGCTCACTGATCAGTACTTTCTGTCGTAACATCATTTTACAATAGGAAAAAGTCAAAGCAAGTCCCAGTGAGGTAGGAGCTTTTCAGAAGATTCTGCTGGGACTTAGTACAAACTATTTTCTATTACTTTGTTTTAATGTAAAAAAGAAAAAAACAGTCAATCAAAATAAGGTAGTTAAGGTGGGGTATTTGGTAAATTACAAATAGTTGCAAATCAGTTTTTGAAAGATCATGTTAATATATTCTGTTTTCTTGTGAAAATCAAGCTGAAATCTTTAACTCTTGTATTTAAGTATATTGGAGTGCATGGAGCAGTGGAAGATTAGGAGAATACTACTTAGCTGAAAAGAGAGCAGAAAAAAGGAAACATATTTTCTGATTGTTTTATGTGAAAACATTTTAATCAGATTTTCTAAAAGGAATCTTTGTTGTGCGCTAAATGAAATGCCTAATTACAAGTTATCTTATTTAGAAACAAATTATATTTTCAAGGCAATTAACATATTTTTGCTATCTTCCATTTGGAAATCATCTTATCATCACAGTAACACACATCAAAATCATCTGGTGTACTACTGAAGACCTACACACTGCGTTCTGCAACCCAATATACTGATTTTGTCACTGAAAGCCAAGTTCAGTGCGGACCAGAAAGCAACTCACTTGTTAAATTATTTATTTGCAATAACTACCAAAGCCAGACAAAAACATTTTTCCTGGTTTAAGCCACCTTCATATAGCAGATAGTGATATCCCTGTTCTCCCTCCAACATCACACATTTTTCTTAAGATATACAGTCAAAAAACAAGCTGCCTCACTGTCTTTTTTTTTTTGCTTACCAAGATCAGTCACCAGAGCTCAACAAATGCAGAGCTGCATTGTGCCCTCATATTCTCTTGGTTTTTTAATGGATTTTCATATAGTATAAGCAACAGACTTTAAATACATTGTTGAAATGCCTGAACAGATTTTTCCCAGAGAAGCTGTGGATGTCCCATCCCTGGAATTGTTCAAGGGCAGGCTGGATGGAGTTCTGAGCACCCTGGCACAGTGAAAGGTGCCCCTGCCCATGGCTGGGGCTTGGAACTAAACGATTTTTAAGACACCTTCCAACACAAACCATTCTGTGATTCCATGATTCTAGGACAGAAAATCTACTTTGTTTAAACCAAATATGCAATGTAACAGAATTCAATTATCAAACAGTACTTCTGTAAGCTTCTTTTAAATATCACCCAAACATTTGCAACACTCCGTGTCTAGAAAAAATGTGAAAAAATACAGGATATAGAAACACCACTGATAATTTAGAAAATATTTTTTCTTGTCATATCTCCACTGGCTCTATTTTGTCTTATATTTTTAATGACACATTCATGTTTAATGTGGCAAAAAGGATTAATTTTTAAGAGAAGCTGATAGACATTTTTTATCCAGAGTGAAAAGCATTTACTTAAACAGGTCTGGAGAAAAAGGGATATCCATCTCCTAAATATGTGGTCAAAATTTAAGTTCATAATTCAAAGCTGAATACTAAATAGCCTGAAGAAATAAGAGAAGATTGAGATGAAACTATAATAAATAGATTTTAATGCCTAATGCAAGTGGAATCAGCAAATATTTGGATCATTATAATTAATATTCCTTTAACTTTTAATAATGCATGCTTCAAAAAATTGTTTCCATGAGATAACCAATCAAGCCTGTGTTACCTACAGCAATACACTCACCGAGGCACCATTCTTCAGCCACCTAATTGTTGGAATAGGCTTGCCCGTAGCTACGCAAGGCCAGTACAGGTCACTGCCTATATCCCTTTCTGTGTCATTGATATGTTCTACCCACTCAGGAGCAGCTGCAGAATATAATTGTAAATATGCATTGTAAATACAGCACATACATATTTAATCAGCATTATGTTGTATTAATTCCACTGCTTTTTCCATGATACTTAAACAGGCAACACAAAGTAATGATGATAACTCAGCAACGCACCAGCACAAAAAAGAAAGAAAAAGTTTCTGTCTTACAACATAGATTCAAAATAGCTTCAAACTATTTTTTACAAGAAGAATATATGGAATTGAAATAATGGTTCCTGAACGACCAAAGACATAAGATATCATCACTTATACTGATCTGTAGATTATTCAGTGTGGAAATTACACAGTAGCATCATAAAAATGATAGTTAAATGACACGAAATTGTGCAAGGATCTCCAAGAAATTATTCTCTTGGTCCAGCCACGATATGCAAGAAATTAATACTGAAAACAGTCCAGGATTTTTGCTTTTGCTAATCAAACAAACCAGTTTATTATCTTTCCTTATTATAGGCAGGAATATCTTTCCTTATTATAGGCAGGGAACCTTCCCACACTAATTCTGAGTTTGATCTACTGAAGTTCTAGCACTTAACTGAAGATCTTAACTCAGAAGATCTTCTGTACAGCAAATGAAAGAGACATAAATCTTGTGAGGGTGGTTCAGATGCTATGTGTGACCTTTTCATGTTACAGTTTTGTGGCATAAACCTCTGTCAAGAAGTCAGCTTACTTGGGATGCTTTCACTAGGAGCAGTAAGATACAATTTTTGGTTACCTAATGTAACCAAATGCATAAAGGGAAGTGACAGAAGATGGAGGAATAAAGAACTGGGCATAGCTAATAAGAGAGAGAGCTATAACAGAACACACAAACAAAATGAGAAAGCAAGACAGCTTAAAAAATTTAATGCTATCTTTTTCCTCCTAGAAGTTCTTTCACTTCAAGTACTATAAAATGATTTAATTTACATTATGAGTAAGTATACTAACACATAACTGTCAAGGTGTATATATCAGCTATCATAACCAGACAAACTGAGTAGCCATTCAATTAATACATAAATATCATGCCTGGTATTTAATGCAAGAATTTTGATTCTGCTCTATTAACTTCAACAGCAGTGTGTGAGGATGATAATATGAATCACCACTGACATCAAGTGTGAAAACACAGATATTTCCAAAACAAGTAAAAGCAACACAGATCATCAAGAATAAAACTGTTCTTCCCACCTTGTACATAAACTCTTGCTTGATGTTTATCTTTTCCTTTATAGTTTTCAGCTTCACACTCATAAAGTCCTTCATCTTCATACTGAATATTGAAGATCTTAAGAACTGCACCAGACATACTTATCTCAGCAGAGGCTGGCAAGGGTTCAAGGTATTTACTCCATCTGAGTTCAGGAACCGGGCTTGAAAAGGTACAGTAAAGTACAAATCAGCATGTTCAAGAACTGGCTGTTAAATTGCAGACTACAAAAAGAGCATTGGATCATGAAACATGTATTTTCATTCCCTGAAATATGAAAGCAAACCGTGCTGTACAATAACTTTAAAACACACTTACTTTCCAAGAGCAAAACACTCCAGTGTCACGTTTTGCCCCAGGAGAGCGTACGTGTCCTTGAATTTCACCTTGATATCAGCAGGATATACTTTTGCTCCTAATATGAAAAAAAAGATTCTAAGAAAAGGCATGTCAGAAAGTTATACAGCTGTTAAAATTTCCACAGTTCAATAAAACTTTTCTCAAAATTCTAGACAAAATTCTTCTTTACACTGGATAAACAGCCTGTCAATTCATAAGGTCTGACTAAGCACTGAACTTTTACTAGAAGGCACAATTGTTTTACTCAGCAACTAGTTATTTTCCTCTGCATGACAAATCCTAACTTTTTTATAGAATTTCTAATCGCATTTGAAGCATGATGATGCACTCTGTGTGTGGGTAGACAAAAACCTGAGTCTCTACTTTCCACACGTTTTTTACTGGATAGAATATTTTGAATTATTTTGAATTTAAGCTCAATTTTATCTCAGTAAAGGTATGAAGGAGCTAGAGCAAGCACATCTACAGTTTAATGAGAGCACAAGGATGTAAATGTAATCAAATCTCCCTACTAGCCATCCCTGTAGGAATCCTCTTGCAGTTCTGGATGAAGATGGCAGTGTGAATACTGGCCATGGAATATTTGGTCAAAGATCCCTAATTTGAAATTACTGAAATTCAATCAGTAATATGCAAAATTTTACAGATAAAAGGGTCTATGAAAAATTGATTATCAGTTTATGAGAGTCTAGTGACTGACAGTCTGAAGTGGCAAAAGGGAACTTGGTTCCTGTTTGGAAAACATGCAGTTCTCCTGAAGAAACAGTGGCAAATAATCCGGTAACACAAAGCCACAGAGGTGTTTTAGGAAATCGACCATGAGACACAAAGCTCTTAGGCCACCAGTGGATAGGAAGTTTCATAAGAGGAAAAGAATTTTCCTCTTTCATGGGGGATTTTCTGGGGGAAAAAAAAGTAAATCCTGAAGCTGTTCACCAACATTCACATGAAGTTTCTGCTTTACAGTTATACTCCTTTGAACCAATGCCAAGACTAGAAAAGATATTGAAGATTTTGGAATGAGATCAGAAGCTTATCACATAAAAGAGATGGGGATTCTGGGGATAGGAACTCTGTTCTCAATGATTCGAAAGGAAATTTGTGAATGAATCCATGGAGATTTCCTTCATGAAGTTTTCACTGTGGATGGGAATGATTTGGACCTCTGGAACACCAAGTAACATTGTTCAGTAGCCATTATAACTTGCCATATAATTCTCCTTACAGAAATGAAAGTAGTTATGAATTAGTAAAATTATAATAGAAACATTAAAATACTGCCACTGTGTAGTATTTCCAATAAATACTTACGATCGGATTGCGGAATAAGTGGAATAAATTTACTGAATACACTCTTTGTTATTGAAGGGCTGGACACAAAACATGAATAATTGCCCTTATCTGATGCTTCCACATTTGCTATGTAGAGATTGCCATTCGTCTGTGACACAAATCGTCGTTTGTCCAAAGCAATGAACACTGGGAACTCATTTAGAAGCCAGCGATAACTGAGGTCATCTGGAGGAAAATATTTTAGTCAATATTAAAACCCAACACTATCAGCTATTTAAACCACAGAATACTGTCTGCATATAAATCACTTGGCTCTGATTTCTAGGTTGTAGATCTTTTTTTCAGAGAGGCAGCTATGTGAGAGAGATTTATACATCTCACCAGCCAGCTCATTCCTGTCTACACTGAACACTGGGGCACTGCTGCCGCGAGTGCAGGTTACTGGGGACTTGATTACAGTGTGCACATCTTGCTCTGGGCACAATCATCCCACAGGAACTGGAGTGGGATGGGATCAGAGAGGTGGCTGGGTCTTGACCTTATGCAATTGAGAAGCTGGCAAGTCCTCACCAATCTTGTGATTTAGACAAAACCTTAGAATATTTTAACTAGTAATATGTCTCTGCTCTTCAGTTCCTTGCAATGCTTAAACTGAGCATAAAAACTAAATCATTACTCCATTTTACAACGTAGAAGAGATGCTAACAGCCAATTTCATCCCTTATGATGGAACTTCAGATGATTGAGATTACAGGTATAATCCCTGCAGAGCTCTTCAGTAGCTAATGATGAGAAAATGTCACTTCCAGAGAATAAATAACCTCATCTCTGACCCTCTGGGGATGCTTCTGCTGTTCCATGATTTTAACAGAACCCCATGATCATAGCAGTTGAGGTGACTTTATTAGGTGGAATGAATCTGGGCCCTGTCCAAGACCAGCAGAAAGTCTGGGATGACACAGTGACAGAGTGACATGCACTCAGGTCTTTTGATTGGTAAGCCAAGTCTCCCCTCTGCTATGCAGATTAGCCGGAGTAATTCTATTTGTAGTATCAAAACCTATTTGAAAATTCAACAATATTCCTTATATATGGTCAACAACAAACATATTCAAAACAGAACCTTAACCTAAATGGTGATTCTCAAGCTGCATAAAAGTTATTGTTTAAGTAAATATAAAGGAAACTTGCAACAATAAATATTAATTTGCCTTTTACTCTCAAGACATTGAAAATGAAACACTTTAGGCTGAATTACCTGGGTAGTGGTAAGGGGGCTCACAAAGAAGCACTGCTCCAACACCTTCTCGCACCTTAACCTCATAACGTTCCTCGGGTGGAAAGGGATCCAGATCTAGTTTAAAAAAAAAAAAGGGAGGAGAATAGGGATTTTAACTACAGTAACTTTTTATTATTATCATTATTTTCAGTCCTGCAGAGATTAATATAGAAATACATCAATACATGGCAGATAGGAACCTGCTGACCCCTAATGCCAATTTTGCTCATTTGTCATTATCAAATTAATTTTTTTTTAAGTTATTTTTGTCATCATAATTGTAAATGCCAGGGGGAAAAAACACGTGATGCAGACTGTATCCTTAAGAGTAGTTAGGTTAAAAATATTTTAATGAGTTTTAAGGCACTCGGTCTAAAAAGTATGTACAGTACTCTCAGATGGATTAATTGAAGTATGAGAGAGAATGTGGGTTTTCTTCCATAGTTTCAGTAAATTTGACAGCAAAACAAAATTACAGCTGGTCAAGATTTTTTTGAACTCTTCTAAATGGTTGTTGACATTTTTCAATCAGTTTATGCACAAGCAAAAAACCAAAAACTTACACTAAAGATCAGACATTTTCTATATTAATTTTAGCAACTCTGTTCAGTTGTTTAGAAACAGCGATTGTAGAAAGAAACGGTTTTATAGGAGATCATTAAAAAAGAGAAAGGAAGAAATACAACAGTATAAAGAAGAATGAAAGCAGCCTTTTTTTAAACATATATTTATCATTTTCCAGCTATCTTTTCACTTCTAATCCTTACATCTTTATCCTATTATTGTTTATGTATTGAAACATTGTATATTAGGGTTCTGTTCAGCATAATTTTTCAGTACACTATCAACATTCATCTCATGTAGCCAGCGAGCTGGTAGGCAGAAAACATGTCTCAGACTGTTTTGATTCTATTTTTCTCATCTATTATATTTATTGGTATAATTTGTTTATCCTATTGATTATTCAGGACTCACACCACTGAAGTCTGCTTTAGGTATAAATAAATATCCCACAAACTGAATGCTGATGTTTTCTCCATTAAAATGAAGTAATAAACTGGCTTTCAATTTTTTTCTGGAAAATACACTGGGTAAATAGAGACTAAGACTATATCAACTATTGTATGATCCATCACCTTATTATAGCTTCTGACTTTCACTAGTATTTGTGGTCCCACAGTCTTATAAACACAATCAGAAAGCTGAACTTTTCATTACATGTCTGATCTTCTACAGCATAGAGTGAATTCCGCTTATGGAGGCTGATAAATGACAAGAGGGGGACTAAACCCTTAGTGTCAGAGCACCCAGGGCTTTGTGAATGGACCCCAGTTAGAGTGGATTCCTTTTTTTGCGATTCCTTTTTTTGCTATCTGATGAAAACATATATCCAGGGAAAAAGGCAGCTTAAGGCAAAATAAAACAAAAATCCCGGACACTGTCTGTAAAATTTTGCATTTGTCTTCATGTAGGACATCAATTTTTTACAATGCATGTATTTGGTGATGTGCAGGTCTGTACATGTACATGTATACACAAGACCAGCTCAAGGCTGTCAGAAGTTGACAGAAATTTCCCCCAGCAGGGTCTCCATTGCAGCCTAGGAGTCGGGGCATGCTTTACTATCAAGTGTCGTGCCTTCCTCCTGCAGCTGTGCCTTCCTCTTGCACTGTGGCAGCACCTCATCACCATATGCCCTCATTCATGCCTTTCTTCTGTGACTATTTCCCCTCAGGTCCTACCATGATTTAAAAAGAGTCTGGACATTATTATCTCCAGATGTGGCTCCATGAGTCTCTTCAATTAATAATTTAACAATAACTCACTGGGAAGGGTGTTATGTTATGACAGCTGAATGCTAAAAAACATAAAATGCTTACAAACTTATTTTGTGTCAATCTCTGCAGACTAAGGCACTTAAGACACTGTTTTTACAGAGTAATTCAGCTACAGCACACGTTAGCAGAAGACACCGCAGTGTAAAACATTGGGCATTCCTATCTAACCATAATTTTTCTGTATTTCGACATAAACAACGGCTTACATCCAAAACTCAGAGTGGCTTCACTGCTTCTGACAGTTCCAAAGATATTGGACACTACACAGACGTATTTTCCAGCATCCCTTGATTTCTCTGGATTACTGATAACAAGTCTGCCTCCCACCATACTGTAGCGCTCCTTTGTTAAATCAATATCCCAGCTGTTGAGTTTCCACCTATTAAAAAAGAAAAGCCAGATGTAAGATTTGGACCCAAAAAGCAAACCTGGTAAGAAATACGATGTGAAAAATAACTCATAAATTCTGATAAATGATACAGGAAGTTATTAATATACTTTTATATAAGTTTTAAGTTTTCCTTCAGCAAGAGGCACAGA
The DNA here is from genome assembly GCA_013397725.1 of Rhagologus leucostigma. Classification (NCBI taxonomy): domain Eukaryota; kingdom Metazoa; phylum Chordata; class Aves; order Passeriformes; genus Rhagologus; species Rhagologus leucostigma. The sequence continues at coordinate 162,567 of VZTD01003559.1, read as the reverse complement.
TATGAACTCCAGAAGTCTTTTAAACATATCAGTGTCAGTTCTGCTTTCTTGGAGATGTGACATAGTTTGTTAAAACATAATTGCTGGCCAAGCAGTAAGAAATGCTTGAGCTGTCTGTGAATAAGCTAACCAGTCATCAAACACAGGGATTTTAAATGTATCTCAAATAATTATCTAAGGACAGACTGGATAAAAATATACTCCCTCTGCACCTTTAAGGTATAGGGTAATGAGAGATTTTTGTAAACTTGCTGCAGATAATGAAAATGTTTTGTAAAACATAATGTGCCAGTAAAGTCAGAGCAAAAACTGTGGCATGCTTCATATAAGACCTACTTACATCTTGAAAATTGCTGGACACTGTCCCCTTAGTTATGGTAAAACCCCACAGTAATTCACAGAATTAGTGCAACTTGCACTTGAGGGATTAAAACAGAAACTGGTGGCCCAGTTCTGGCCCTCACCGATTTCTACTTATTTTAAAAAATGTTTAAAAACACGGAGTGGGAACCAGGACTCATGATTTATATTTGTGTCTATTACTGTGTCCACAAGAGGGAGCCCATAACCTTAGAAAGGAACTGCCTGGTTCCTATGCACAAATAGCAAGGATGCAATTTTAATACATTTAAAGATCATAAAATTATTTCAGCATAAATATTTTATTTTTTCAAAAGGTAACGTTAGGCATTAGTATTTGACAATGAGAACACACATACTACTATTGAAGATGTACCAAAATATGCAGAGTTCTCATCTGGAAGTGGAACTTGCAACTGTCATAGAAAGAAACAATAGTAAGAGTGGCATGAACAAAAAAATAAATCAAGAAAAAAATCTAATGAAATGGCAGAATTTAAAGGTGCAGCAAATAGCATTTTGATCATATAGAATTCTAGAGGTATCACTTCAGTCCTGTGAGACATACTATATGTCTCAAATAAATATATCCTCTGTTCAGAAATATCTAAGTATAAATGTCCTGAGGACAGCTTATCCTGCAATGAAAATGGCAGGAAGAACTTATTTACCTGTGAGATAGAAGAATTTTTGCTCAATAACTGTTAGAAGGCTGAGCTGAAGATAACATATTGAGGTAAACTAAAAATAATGATGTCAGAAAATAAGAAAAGTGGCCTTATTCTGTACTGCAATTATCGTCACATCAGCTATCAGTGCTAATTTTCAGGTCTGTTCCGAGACAGGTCTGGAGATGCAATGCAATTCTTTGAGAATGATTTTGCTAGTTCAGATTTTGCTAAGCCCACAGTAGATAAACAAGAATGTCAAAATTTATTTAGAGCCTGTAGTCATCTGTAGATGGTGTGTTTACAGTGTTGCAGACAGGGTGGGGGGAGTCTCTGGACCAACTGGAAGGGACGGGGAAGTATATCAAAGGGTATCAAATCTTAGCATATGTAATCTCTCCACACTTTCCAAGCATGGCAAGAGGAAGTAAGTGCCAACAAAATGTCATGTAGCAGGATCATATTCAAATGGTGATTCTGTACAGGTAGACAACTTGTTAGCATATTTTTTGAAGTGGCAATGAAGACTAACTAAGCTGTTTTGATGGAAGAATACCATAGTTGATCGCAATACTGTAACAGATTTAAAAGAATAGCCAGCAGACTTGATTGCTTTTTCTATTCTAGAAACCAGTCTGTGAACACACATAAATGAGTACTGGGGGCAGGTCATCGGGTAACTTACTGAAATGGATCGTTTTTGCTGGTAAGAAATTGTGTCTGTCCTTAGTACAATGACAGCAGTTTTCTGCCTATGATCAGGTTGTAATTTAGTCACAGTCTTAATACTGACAATCTTAAGTACATTTCTCTTTATACAATGAGCAGATAATGGCTGACAAACTTATATGAACGCACAACAAAGAAGAAATGCTTTCTACAATAATATAATTCTCATGAAAGACGTCATGTGGGAACCTGTATTAAAACTAGTTGAAATGCTTTTCAGAATAAAGTTTTTCATGTCTTCAGCAGCACAGCTGACACATTCTTGATCACTGCTCTACAACACAGTGGATGCAAAAGCAACATGGGATGTAGATTATCCAGGTTCAACAATTAATACTTCTCCTTTCAAAGCAAAATAGAATAAAAAGAGCCATTCTGAATCAAGAAGAACAAAGACTCAAATCTCAGTCAACCTCAGCCTAAGCTGGAAAGATAGCCTTTTAAATATTTTTAAAGGTCACTTTTTTGTTTTTTACGTTTACATCTGGATCAGTATTTCTTTCAAAAGCTGAAAACATTTAACACCATATACTGTTTTCAACACTGATTAGACATTTTGGCAAATCAAATCAAGGTTGACTCTTACTCAAAAATTGCATATCTCCTCTTTTTTTCCTGCCTTGAAGACTTTGCTCCAACCTTTTAAGAAGTCAATCATTTAATAACACAATCTGAAATAGCTGCTGAATAAAATACGGAAGATCTGAAAATCAAAACAAGAGATGTTACCTGTAAGTAGGAGAAGGAATTGCACGAGCTCTGCAGTTCATTGAAACTTGTCCATCTGAAGATTCTTCTGGATAGATGGTATCGATAGGTTGCTCCTCAAAAACGGGTCCATAACCTTTGTTTCCTTCCTCTGAAAAGAGAACAGAGTTTCAAATTAATCACTTTTAATTAGCAGTCAAACTGAAGATGAATTTGCATTACACATTCCAGAATCAAAATGTGAAGGCCAAATAGTGAGTCATCCAAAGTTAAATTCTATGTGCTTCAGCAAAACTGGAGCAGTACAGGTAACAAAAGTGCCATCCGTCCTTCACTGACTCCTGCCTTCTAAGAACCAAAGTAACTCAAACTTTGTTCCTCTAATACTACCTCGTGTGCCTTCTCTGATGAAATTAATTATTTGTCACTGTTTAGACCAAATGTGGAGATAATTAGGAACTGAAGATATGTCCCTTAGAAATATAGTGAGACCAACTTACTTCACAGAGAGTAACAAATTCTAATCAAAAAGGTCCACATCCAAAACAACTACCCACAGTTATTCCTGATCTTACAGCCTATCTCCAATGGTTTAATGTATTTAGAAAGAATCTTTACTACGTCAGACAAAAAAATCCCTTATCTTGGGTATCAAAGCTGAAAATTTTATTGTTTCCAGATCACACTTGTCTTTCCTTTCAAACTGAGCTATGTATTAGCTTTCTACACTCCGAAATACAATTTTAAAAAGATCCTACACTGAAAATAATTTCAGTTTGCAAAGTCAAGCACTTAAAAGTGAATAAATGTAAAATAGGTTTGACAACAAACTGTATTTTTTTAATCTTTATCCTTCATTGGTTGATGCTGTTGTAAAGGTGGCAGGGTCAGCCCAACCCTGCTGCATTCCTTTCTCCTTAATCTCCTCCAAGCATACAAGGTTGCTCTTTGGGGTCTAAGAAGCAAGACTAAGAGCAAAGGTGGAATGTTCTGGGAAAATTCTTCTCAGTAAATCCAGGATATAACTGGTTTTTTTTCTTTGAAAATGTCAAATACGCATTCTAGGTACAGAATGGCTCTGTGAGGAGACAGTACATGCTCCATATAGATAAAATTTTGAGACAACACAGTCATCTAATTCTCACACGTCTCTACAGAGACTGAAATAACAGTATGGACACTTGTAAGAAAATTCATGGGAGAACAAAGGAGTAACATGACTGCTAACAGGTTCACTTTCCATTCAAGTTCAGAGCCTTGCTCCAAATCCTAGAGATGCCAGAGATTTGTAAAATGACTGTAAGAATCTTGTAATACAAGGCAAACAAACAAAACAAGCATAGTTTTACTAATAAGATCTTCAGAGATGGCTGAATAATTTAACTTGGACATTTTCAAAATCAATGGTTAAGGATGGAAAAATTCTAACATTTTGCAATAGTATCTGTGCTGTCTATAAAAATTTGCTATGTGTTTTGTAATTTAAAAAAGTCTTCTCAGATCAGTACATAAACTGGCAATGTAACAAATGAATGTTCTTAAATCAAATTATCATTTTGTACTCATGCCCTTGAAAGTCCTGTCTTTTCTTCTAAAACATTTTAGACTAAATTAGACAGTTTTTAGGAAACCTGTAAAAGAAGAAAGAGTCTATTTATATACCTAAAGAACATGAATTATGCCAGTGTAAAAATACCACATATACATAAAATACTCTTTTGGCAGATATCTTTTTTATTGTTCCTGAATTCCGTATTCATAGATAGACATTGAATTACAGCATTAGAAAAAGACTGGTTAGAGATAAAAAGCAAGTTCCTTTTCGACTTCAAATTTGGGGAAAAAAGTCACCATTTCCCTTGAGGACAGGAGCAAGTCCAGAAGACACTGTTATGCTGTGAGACATATGGTCAGCCAACTTAATTTTTAAAAACTAATTTATGTAATGAGAAGGCTTTCAAAGAAGCAAAGAAGAGCAGCTAGAAAGGCAGAGCTTTTGAACAATGGTCTTCTTGCTGTCATATTTTAAAGCACAACACGATATAAAAATCTACGTATTGCTAGACCAAAAGAAGAACTAATTTCAGACTGAAAAGGCAAGATACACGTACTTGCTCAGAGACTGGAATGACTAAGCCAGAAACCCAATGGCATGTTCTGTGCAGTTCTTAGATATGAATACAGAATAACAACAGCTTCTAGCAGCAAATAGCCATATCATATGCAGCTGACTCTTCACCTTAGGACTCAAACGATATTACAGAGCACTTAGGCGTTTCATAGCATGCATTTTTAATGCTGCCTGCACTATTAACTATACCAAGTGAATGCCTGCTTCTCACACCTATCAAATGTGCTTTATAAAGCACTTCTGCTGCAATCTATTATGAATCTGGTTTCAGATGTCTGTCTGAGCAGAGTGAGATGTGAAGACTGAATGTCAGGTATGGGAAACAATAAACCTTTCAGTCTTAGCCACAAGGTGAGTGTGGACCAGTGATATGAAACAGCACGTGGGAGAAAAGAGAAGAGAAAGGGGTTGTGAAAAGATCTGCAAGAAATGTTCACACTCTAAGTGAAGTACCATGACTGTGTGACAAAGTTTGCAGAGTGAGGAAGGGCAGACTAAGAGTACAAAGAAAAGCATCAGCTCACTGAAGTTGTGCCTACATGAAAAAGAGAAGTAGGGAAAGAAGAAGGAAATGGATGTATTAGGTAAACTGAGGACGTGACGAAGAGCACATTTCCTATGTTCAGGTCCTGCTTTAGACAAGAGGATGGATTATCTGACTTCTCAAATAGCACCCTATATTTTGGGGATATTTCTTGTGATTTATATATTAAATTGGAGCAAAAGCTATCACCTGACTATTAGACGCATTCTTCAGTGAATTCTGAAAACAAGACTCAGACCTTTCAACAGTGCTAAAATGTATTAGGAAGTCTGTGCAAAGGTCAAGAAGATCTCTGATGAGATCATGGATCCTGTATAAGAACCTTTCCCTCTGGAAGGCGGTCCTGTCATCTGTTCTCTAAGTGACACTTTGCAGCTGAGCAGTGTAATTTCCCCTCTAGGCTTTCCTACACCACCACTCGTGCTTGTCTGACTTCTTAGGTAGCTGCTAAAGCTAAAGAGAGTGGAAATCTATTCAATTCTTACTTTCTGGCTTAGTTTTCTGTCAGTTTAGTGACGTGAATTTGTCCACTGATGAAGACCTGTGCCAGTGCAAAGCATGAAACAGGAGCAGGGTTATAGGCTTCTACCTTTTGTGTGAAAGAAGTTGTCTTATTACTTGAGCCATCTGAAAGAACTACTATTTAAGTAAGATACATTGATCTCAAAGCCTTACCACTACTTACAGATGCGCTACAAAATTATATTAACAAACCTTAATGCCCCTGAACAAGCCTGGGAGAGATCATAATACAAAATAGCCAACATATTCAGAGAAAAAGTTATCAAAAGGATGTCTGAAAATAATAATCACAAATCATCTGAGGCAGTTCTTTTCAAGTCATCTCAAGAAACACCTCTCAAGAAGAGGGAAAAGGAAGGCACAATAAAAAGGCTTATTTAGTGCATCCTAATTCCATACATGTTTAATTCAGGAAATGTCAAACTTTTCCATATAAGCATATGGAAAATTAAACTAGCTTTCCATATAAAAATTAACTTGCTTTCAAATGGCTTAAATTTGCATGCTACACATTCATGAAGAACAAAGAGACAAAGAGATTTTCCAGCCCATATGCACTCCTTTTTTATTACTTAGGCAATAAAAAGAACAACTAAAACCATATCAACAGCCAATCATGCTTGTGTCAGTCTTCTATGGATGTCCCTGCACCTCACACTCGTCCATCTCCTAACCATTTGCCTACTCAAGTGGCCTTGCAGCCATACGCCCTGCTCCCAATCCTCCCTCACCTCCTTCTCTTCGATAAGGAAATTATGCTTATCTGTAAATATAAAGGTAATGTAAAACTTTCTGATATGCCACCATATAGGTCTCCTTCTTGTGTCTTATTTCCAAAAGCCTAATCACTGCCTGTTATTAGTGAGTGAATTTCATTAGTTCAGTATTTTCTTAACATAATTTCATTAAAATTTTTTATTACATGTAATGTTCTAACTACACTGGTGCTAAGTTACTCACAACAGGTACAAATTTTACAATATAGCAGACAAATTCTGACTTGATATTTGAAAGATAAATAACTTGAGCAAAGCTGGATATAAGTCATCATAACATTAGTAGGAAGAAGGGAAGAGACTAATTTGTCAAAATCAAATGCAGTTATTGTACGTTAAAAATGCCTTGAATTACCCATGTAACTTTCCAGTTTACACATATTCATTTAAAAACACATAGAGGGAAATTATTCATTCAGTTCATCATACTAGAGGGTCTTATTATCTGTCCTTTACATGGGCTTGTTGCTGACAAGAACAAGCAAGGGTTGGGGAGAGTATGGTCACTTGGTCAGTCTGCAATTTGAGCATCAGGAGCTTGAGACATGCAGAGATATATGGTAAGAGCATCCCAGGAATGAAACTTTGAACACTGTGAAAAAGGGAGAATGCAGGTGTTACGTCTATGATGATTTTTTGGGGGAATGGCAAAGTGCTCTTGGGCTGCTTTGACATCACTGTGATAAAAAGAAGTAGATATATCTACAAAGTTCCTGGGGGTTTAACTCTGTCTCTTTGGGTATCTGCCTTCATGTGACTTTAAAGTCTGGAGAGCTGTCCTAAATCCATTTACAAAGCAGAATTTAGTGCTAGATTAAATTTGATACTAAATATGACAAATGGGACTGTGTCAAGAGCTGAAGACACCTCTTGAGTTGAGAAATTTTATATGTCATAAGGGAACCAAGAAAATGGTAACCCCAGGCAGCTGGCACATTGTGGCTGAAGAAAGGCATCTTTCTTACACTGAAGTACTTCATTTAACAGTCAGGCTCATCACCACTAGTTTTTAATGTCTCTTTCTAGGTTCAATTATGATCTTTTCTTTTTTTCTATCCATTCTACACTTGGATAGCTTCAGAGAGTTAGGAATTTCCTGGATTGGGACTGATGAGGTGAGGATTGGCTGCTGATGCATTGTTTTCCAGGACACCAGGTTATCGGAGCAAGTTGCAGGAGACAAAACCCAGTGCAATACATTTCCTCTGACTTCTGTTGCTACTTTTCAGCATGGGGAATCACAAGGCTGACATGTAATACCCAGGCAGTGAATGCAAATTGAGAAGGAAAGGGCTGATGATCTGAAGCAGGACTTCTGTATCATATGGCAGAAAATACGGAGATGGGAACAAGAGACCACTGTGTTTATTGGGAAATGCAGCTACTAATAATTACACATTACTTCACAATTAGCATTTAACAACTACAATAATTCAAATATGTCTGTTTTCTTCTACTCATGGACAACCGCACAGGAAGTACACAGGAGGTTAGTTCATAACTGATCTGCAGTGTTATTTTGCAAAGAACCTGAAATGGACCATTCCTGCAATTTGCTTAATTATTTGAAAAGACTGCTATCTCTCATTTCAATATACTAATTCTTGCATTTTGCATAACCAATTCTTTATCTAATCTGAGTACAGAAAAGTAGAAGAAAACAGAAAATTCCCAAAGGGAATAGCACACATAATTTTACAGTTAGTCTTTTGTAGTGATTTACTCAAATGTCTCTCAAATACAGGTCACTAAACCACTTGGACTCTTGTGCATCATTCTGTCTTCATATGGCTAGTATGTAAAGAAGCAAAAATCCTGTAAATTAACATTTACTCTTACTTTACAAAATATATCCTTTCATGTTATCTTACAGGGTAGTTACAATCTATATTTCCACACAGGAGCTGTGGAATATTCTTTATTTAAGAGTAAGAATATTTTAAATTTTTCTTTATTTATATAGTTATTAACGCTTTTTTTTTCTGGAATGTACAAAAATGACACACATTTGGTTTCAGCATAGAATTGTCATGACTAATATAGAGGGTTATCACAATTTCGTACAAAGTTATATATATTTCAAGTGATTCATCAGAAATGGTGGATATATAGTTACACTGCAATTCATTGGGAAACTAGTTTAAATAGGAAGCCAAATGGAAGCTCAAGCGACTTTTCTGAAATCATTCCTATAGTGTGAATTATGTGCAAAAGATTTTTAATTGATGTCTGTTTGTACTTTTGCCTTGTTTGCTCTAAATTGTCTTTAACCTCAATAAATCCTTTGTGGTGGTGCATTCCAACCAGTTTTTCCAGGCCACACTGTGGTCTTTGAGAAACGCTTGTTAGGCCTCGGCCTTGACAAACAGCACCTGGGCTCAGCTCCTCCCCAGCTTATCAGAAACACTGTCTGCTCCCAGGAACTGCTGCTGTCTAACAAGCTCCTGTTGTCTTTATGAATAGCCTTGGAAACTACTTTTCTTTCCTGAATGGCGTAACATCCCTGTTCATACACTTTCAAAGAAAGTGCCGACCCAAACTGTGGCCAAGATGAAACACTGTTATGACTAAGGCCTACCCTCTTTTCTGACCTATAAACAGCGGTCCAAAATTAGTCCTTTGAGCTCTCCTGGACTGCAGTGGGCTGTGACCAGCATTCCCCCTCTGAGAGGGGCCTCTCAGAGCCAGCGAGCTCTCAGGTTTGCTGTACTCAGAGGATTGCCAAATTAACGATGAATCCTGGGCTGATATACCCACTCCTTGAGGCTCAACCCTCTGCTTGTTGGGGAGATGCAAGAGCATCCAGAGTGAGTATTTCATTACCTTTGAGGGGAATTTTTCACAGTACCTTGCACTGACTCTTTATGTCTGTGTGCATAAATGTCTGCATATGCTTTGGAAAATACGGGAGAAATGCTGCTCTCTTAGATATCTAAGATACTTAAACATCCAAATAAGTTAGGCCTGTAAGTAAGGTTAAGTCAAAAGTTATAAGCTAAATTAAATGCAGCTAAGTGTTGTTCTTTTGCTAAGTTAAGTTTGAATTTTAAGTTAAGTTAGACTAAATGTTAAGTGTTATTCCTCTGTTAAATTGTTACGGTTAAATTATAATTTAAGTTATAAGTTAGTTAAGTAAAAGTTAAGTGTTGTTCCTTATTGTTAAATTATTAGGTTAAGGTATGAGTTAAGTACTGTTACGTTTGTGTGCTGTCAAGCTTTTAGGCCATATTCCTTTTATCCTTGCCCTCACTGTCCTTTTGTCACACGCACCATCACCCCCCATATAGTTTTCGGTTCGTTTTATGTTTTGATTGACTGGATTTTGTTTGTTGCTTTTTGTTTTTCCCTTTTTCCTTGGTGTGTTTTCACTGTCTAGTACGTAGTAGAGTGAATCTTGCCAACAAACTTTGTTGCCCTGTCGCTTAATATTAAATCTGGTTTTTACTAATACCCTTGCTGGTGATAGTTCTAAGCGATCTCAAACACTCCTTTGTATCATCCTCAAATTAAACAAAGAAAATAGAGAAGTAATTGAACCTTAATCAAAGAAATAGCTCTCTCATTTTCTTTTAGGAATCTGATTCATCACAAAATTTAAGCATATAAGTTTATCCAAATGAACAAGGTTATACATAAGTGCATTGTTAAGCACATATTCAAGTCCTCTGCTGAAAAAGAATCAATTCTAAAAACCACAAACAGCACCATGACTATCGATAGCAAGTGAAAAGTTTTCCAAAGGCCACTATCAGAAAGAAACTAAACCAGGTAAAAAAACTCAAGTTCCTATCACTCCCACTGTGCACCAATATAAAATTATTTTAATTTAACATCTCTATTTTTCTAATGAGTCTTCTCTTTCTGTTCCTGCTTCCTGTACACCTATCTATTTCCCTGGCACGTAACACTGCCAAAAGTGGCTGCCCGAGACAGTCGTTGGGTGCGAGTATCGATCTACCTGACAGTGTTGTATCCAGTTACGTATTTTAACATGAGAGAGGGACAAAGATCTGCTGACATGGTGCATGGCTAGATTAACCTTGAGTACTAAAGGATGCTGAACGTAAGAGCCTTGGACTCATTTATTATCAGTTTAACTATGTTGTCAGGCTCCACATTAGCCTTGCAAGACCAGAAACCATTTGATATATAGAAGGTCTTGTACTGTTTTCAAAGTGTCAGACAAATGAGGACCTACTCGTGTCTGAGAAGCTCATGCTCAGAAACAAGATGGTCTGGGAATGAGCCAAAGTATTTGTACCTGGCATGCAGGAACATAAACACAGCACTTCCACATTTCTGAGCACTGTGATCACAAAACACATTATGATTATTTATTTACGAATGTCAGACACTCAGCAGTAGCATGAAATGGTTTTCTAAGATCCAAGCAGGGACAAGACAGACAAGGTAAAATGTACAAAGTATATCCATCCACTTCCTATTTTGGAGGAAAATTATTATCTCTCTTTAGAAAATGTGAATAATTCCGTATGCTGTGATAAAAAGCTTTAAATAATGTAGATTCTAGCCCTCAGTTCAGAAATGCATTTTTGAACCTACTGTTCTGGAAAATGTCCAAGCATGAATAATTTAAGGTTTAGGGGCTTGACTGTTTTTTCACTTCTCTCAATCGTGTGGGAAAAGCTGTACTTGGCATTCATGGGAAGCTTATTTACTGAAGCAGTAATGTGTTCATGTTGAAAAAATCCACGACTTAGCATCATCATGATGGAGAAGAGAGGGGTACATCGTAAGCGTAAGTCATCAAGATGCTAGAGAGGAAATCATTTTCCAAGAGCCAGTCAGAACTCAAACAGAAAAGGTAACCACTCCAGCACTCCCACTTCATATTATATGAAAGACTTAGGCCATCTTTGGGAAGGCTGCCTCTACTTTTTTGGACTGAAAAGAGCAGGAGAATTACTTCTATTTCCTATGTGCCAGTGAGGACCTTGAAGAGCCGCATAGTTAATGATGTACTTCCTCCTTTACAACAAGTTTCAAGTATGAAAAGCTCCAGCCCCTGGCAGAGCAAGTTTCTCCACTTGTGCCTAACAGGGTACAGTTTCTTGTCTTTTCATACTGAGAAGAGGAATGTCAGCCAATACCAATTATTGTGCTTTTAAACATATTCCCATTTGCCTATTCAATATTTAAATTATTTAGGTGTTTCTTCCTTAAAAACCTAAGCGTTACTTCAAAAGTGACTGAAGAACCTAACATGCTGATCTCATGGGAAAGCCAGTGCCCAGCAAATTAGGGATGAAGCTAAGGAGCAGTAGTTATTCTGCACAAGTTATTCTGCACAATCTCCCCACACAAGCCTTCTTGTTGCATATGAAATACCAGCAACACACTCAGAAATTCGGCATACTGTCTATCCCCATGTACTCATCAAAACACTGAGAGGCTCTGCATCTTACTGGCTTTCTTGCTTTACTAGCCTTCTCTGAAGTTTCAGGTCCTAGTGATTTTTGGAAATTTGGTTGCCCAAAAAGCAGAAGGGCTTTTGATGTTTTTAGGCTGGGACTATTGCCTCATTTTGCACAATTCAGAAGAGTTACTAGAGTGACAAACTGCCTTCTAAGGCATGATCTGACACAAACTCAGGTACTGTCTGGGTCTGCAATATCAAATCCCAAGGTAAAAAGTAGACCAGTTTTCTCAGAAATAAATTATTGGAGGGACATTTTTCACTATTGATTCCTCTCATAGCCAAATGTAACCAACTATTCATTAAGCACAATAAAATAACGTGTATTTGCACCTTTTAATTTGTCTTTTGGAAGAACAAAATAAGCTGTGGCTGAAAAACAGTCGTAATTCTTTTGGTGATAGGTTATTATCCCAAGTGAAAATACACTTTAATTCACTGATTTATATGAGAAGTAGCAGATGACAGAAAAGTTTGAAATTCAGACTTAGCAATGGGACATGACTCTAATGGGGAGTCAAAGGCAACTTGGAAGTATGTTGGAGAAATGTCAGGTGGAAGTGGAGAAGAGTCAAATATTATCAGTAAGAGGCATGAAATAACTTTTTTGGCAGTGGACTGACAATCACTGATATGTTCCCTGAGGAGTGATTTGCTGCTCTCATTTGCCTTGCACTATTCAAAGTGCACTCCGAAAAGCAACCCTTATTTATAACCGTCTGTTCTATCAGTAAGCAGAAGACTGAATTATTTACGGCTTTTTCCTCAGTTTATATCTGCAAGACTACATTTCAAGCACTAATTTACCTGGAAAATGAATACTGTTCCTGTCTCATTGCAGATGATCTCTGCCTAAACCTCTGATGCACTGATTCATGTAATCTTTGATTCCCTTCAGTTAAGTAAGTGCACATTCACCACTGATGAGAAATGGCCAGTCATTGCAACAGTTCTCAACTTATACCTTTGATTCTAAAAAAGTCAAAGTGTTTACTCCAAAGCAAACTCTAAATTTCTAAAAACATACATATTTCACTTTAGGAATTTTTTTTAGAATTTCCTGCAGTGGGAAAAAGGAACAATTTGAAAACAGATAAAACCCCTTAGCTTATAGAGTCTCGGAACACTTGTCATCACTTCAGGCCCAAGTCTGAACATATCAGGTCAGTGCAGCTTCAAGTTCCTAGCTCTTTGTTTCCCAAATACTTCTAGTGTTAAAGTCTGAAAGCTCTCAATGCTCAAATACATGAATTCTGAATACTTTCAGGTTTTTTGGCTGATATCTTTGAACTTGGGGAAGCCTATAGGGTGAGACATCTCAAAAGACAATGTAATCTGGAAACTATCAGTTTCCTGGGTCCAGAGAAGTTAATATAGCAGGGGATCTGTTTAGGAAGCATGGATTGCGAAAACCTAGACCACAGAGTCACAGATGAGTTTGCCAAAGGCAATTTACAGAGTAGAAGAACCTGGAACTGTGGATCCAGCACCACAGAAGGCAAGGGGAGACAAATATACTTCCAGAGAAACCCTGTGTTTTGTTAAAAGGTGCTAAAGCAACTTCTTAAATACTCTGCTTTCAACATCTGCTCCCAGTTAACTTCACTCTGGGACTTGGTCTGTCTTGTTATTTAAATGAGAACTCATGATCTTTGCTCAAAAAACCATCCCCAGTTCACATATTCTCCATTACTGCTGACACTGCCAGCATTCCTCTTGATAACATCATGTATGAAAGAACACCTCCTAGAACTTGACCCAATCACTTCACTTGTGCTCCTTCTTTCTCTTCAGTATCTTTCCCTTTTTAACCACACCGAGAACACTTCCAAGCAGTCCCTTATATTTCATCTTGATTACTGCAGGTACATATTTTCTGGATACAATGACATTTAAATTGCTAAGAAATATATTCAAAAGCAAAATTGGCTAAGACTAACTGCCAGTAGCTCTCACACCCATTTGAAATGAGAAACCCTCCATCAAGATTCAAGTGCTAGGGCTGAGCAAAGACTCCAACACCAGATTTATATAATCGAGATGGGTGCCATAAACCCTAGATGACAGAAGCAGATTTTCTCTCCACTCAAAACGTCATTTTATTATTTATGCAAAGTAGAGCAGGTCCAGGAGCAGAGAGCGTGTGCACTACTCAGCCTTGCAGTAATACACTGGCAGTAACAAACACCCTCTGATTATATAAAACTAGGAATCTTCCACATTGGAGGGTGGTGCCATACCTTTAGAGATGGTCGTAGGCCTTAACTTTGGCTTTTGACGAAAAATGCAAGCAAGTATTTATTCCATACCAGAAGATGAATTAGGAAAATTCTTTGAACGGAAACGGCACTACTAGAACCTGCCTTGGATTCACAATCCTTCACACCAAAGGCTCCTTTTTGTCGCCCTGAGTTTTGCAGACTTTTGATATTTTCATTTCTGTGATGGAGTTCTCACACACTTTCTGTAAACATAAGTTATGTTTAGCTAACTGTCTTTTTGTTTTCATTCTTTCTCCTGAGGCGAAGAAAGTTTGATGGTCTTTTCCTTTGACCAGTGTGGCTGGAGAGGTGGTAATTTCATCCTCCAATCCATGGTCATTCCTAGAAGCAGATTTATATGATGTGAAATAAACAACGAGGACTTTTTGTGGTCTCTCCTCTCTACCTGACTGAGCTGGGTCTGTGTGGTCCTTTCGTGTCAGAGTACGACACCTATCTTCTTGTGGGAATCTAACAATGCCAAGAACAGTCCAGTGAGAGATCAAATGAACCTTGCTATGACAGTGTCAGTGTGTACTCACGCTGCATGCAGTATCGTGATAGCCCTCTTTGTTCTTCCTATCTCATTTAGTTGTGACCGTCACAGCACACAACTTTCCAATGCCATACTAAGGCACTTGCCAGCAGGTACATTCTGGTGCCAAGGTTTTTTTGGCTTCTGGGCACAACAGTGATGTGCAGAATACACAATAACATTAATCATTTGGTCCTGCCTGTCAAGAAATTACCTGAACATTTGTTCTCTTTGATTGACTCAACTCTTTTATCAACCAGTGTTCAACATTTGCTTGGCTACCACAGATGATTGTTTTGTTTGATGTCAACAGGTCCAGAGCAAAATCACATGTGTAACATTATTGATAGCAGCTGACAGCCTTTTTTTTAATTTTTTTTTTTCTTTCAGGAAAAGCCCATTGTTGAATTAAAGTGGTGAGTTTAAAGTTTTAATTTTGGTGCTATCAGCAAGCCTCATACCTTAACAAAGAAAAAAACTCTTGAAACACACAGCAAATATATTGCGAAGGTATTGATTTTTATTAGGCATCAGTAAATCCTCCATCAAACTCAGATGCTGAGTAAAGAACAGCATTCAAAACCATAGAATAATGTAGTGCTCCCACTAAACCAGAAATCATTCCTGTGAGTTATGGACTAATTTCTTAAAGGAATGATCTTACATCACAGTATTAATCAGATTTTTTGACTCAACAATAAGGAATATAGTCTCAAGACAGTGAAACTCAGGCAATGCCTGAAATGGTATCCTAGATTGAGCAAGTCGATGACCCCTAAAGTAGGGAAGGATCTAAAGCCTACCTTGAAAATAACCAAAACATTAGTACACAATATTTGCACTTTTCAAATATTGGTTGAAATTTCGTGTATGCTCTGTTTATGCTAACAGTATAATTCATCACCGCAACTAAAAACCAGAATTCAATTAAATTGGCATGGAAATCTGAAACAAGCTTTACAAATTTCAAAGTTGTTTGGAACAGCTGGAATTTCACCTTTTCAAAGACCTCCTTCTACCTCTTAAAATGGAACTAAAATTTCAATTGCAAACATCTCTCTGAATTCAGATGCTAGAAAGATGACTCCAGAATGTTTTAATCTTTATGGCCCCACTTCTATTAATGAAACATTTTATAATTTTTAATAAAAAACTGAAGTCAGAATATGCAGAACTACTCCACTGTATTATGAAAACTACCACTACACTGGGCTTCTGAAAAACTATGGATTTTAGATGGTGTCAGTAATATAGAATTTTGTTTTTCATTATTCTAAGCATGTTGATCATCTGTGCACAATAGACAATTGATATACTTTCTATAATCTAGAACAGATGTCATTCTGTATATCAAATTAGAACAGACAACCCTAAATTTAAAGTCCAGATCTGTCTTTCTGCAAACTTTTTATTATGGCAGCCCTTCTAATAAGTATGCTTCCTGCAAATTTCATTCTTCACATTTAGTAATCCGTGGTATCTGCACAAATAAATTAAAGCCATACAAACATTCTAATTGTCCTTGAAACACATAAAACTAACAACAGTTAGTTTAATGAATTAACACAGGAGATCATCTTACCTGCCAGGGAGTAGACAAAACAGGGTGTAATAAGATGACAGATGAAGAACCAAATGGTTATCTTCTGTTCAGCCATTATCTCAAAAGGAATAGCGCACTGCAATACCATCATTCAGAGAGCTAAAACCGCCTGTTACAGAGAAAGAAGAGAGTGTGAATAATTCTGACATAAGGCTTTATCTCATATCACATTTGGCCTGGCAGATTATGTGACTAAACTGAATACTTAAGAGTTAATATAGGATAGAGTTTTTTGAATAATAAATACATCATCAGAATTTCTGGATCAAATTAATGATCTCTATTATTCAGAGAGCACACTGTTTCAGAGTACTCGGATTTTCTGGTGATAATAATAATATAGCAAATGTTAAAACCATAACATCCTTTTTCACATTTATCTTCCAGATTCTATCCTCCTTCATCTCAGTAAATACTACATTTCTATTCATTACTTCAAAGTCTGTAAAAAGAAGACTACGGTAAAACTGAAGTACATTCATCTCTTTCAGAATTCATGTATTTTGTCTAGTATATCATTATTTTAAACTTTTAATATACAATAATGGTCCTCCACAAAGGCGGTTTTATTTTTTATGAGTTTCCTTTTAAATGCTGAACACAATCATTATTGCAATGTTGTTTTCAAGGGTTTCTCTTTTCCATATGGGACAAACTCTGCCTATATATACTAAAACCAAGCTAAAAAAGCATGCAGCTTCTTTTGAATATTCTAAGATTTTACAAACATTTTTTCAGAACACTTCTGTAGCATTTGTCACTACTTTCAATCAGAATATTTTGCTAGCTTTTTGTTTCTTGCTGGCGACTATTATCTATGTCTTTAGGGAAATGTGTCATCATGCTTTCAGTGTGCAATTCTCTACATTTTTGGATGGATTTCTTGTCATGAATATATAAATGGATCCTTTACATCCATCACATCTTGTTCTTGTTTCTTGATTGGTTTTGTTGTAACACTGGTTAAGAACTTCACACAAAGCAAGGCTTCCAGATAATCACTGACAGAATATTGTATCTCAGGCACATGCTGATATCATCCAGTCTTCTCAATATATTCATTTTGTTATTATTTCATTTAAAATATGCTAATACATACTTAAACACCCTCCAGTAACATGCATGCCAGGACACGGTGCATGCTAATAAAGAAGACTTGTAGATATGGCACTTAGGGACACTGTTTAGTGGTAGACTCAGGCAGTGCTGGGTTAGCAGCTGGACTCAATGATCTCAAGAGGTCTTTTCCAACAGAAATGATTCTATGATTCTAATATTGCATTGCCACTTTTTGCAAGGTGTAATCTCAATGCTCCTGCTTTTCAGCCTCCCGTGCCAGTAATTGATGACTCTGATAGTGACTTCCACCTTTTACCATGACTCTTGCCCATTCCATGTCAAAATTTTTACTAAATTGTTCATTTCCAAAATCCAAAATGTTTAAGATTTTGTTTTGAAACTGCCCTGATTCCCACCTCCAACAGCAAGAAAGGGGCAATTTTAAATTACAAAGGACAAGTACAAACATACTTGACTCCCTAAGTATGGTTGGGATAAATCCTGCCCTTACTACAGAGAGCCTCTCATCTGAGCTGCTGCCAGACATGCCTGCTGCAGTGTATGTCTCATGTCTCCCCTTGAGGTGGCTAGGAATGTGTCTCGGCCACTGGGGCCTTTTACTTTTCCCCTCTTTCTCAGAATAATGCTAAGATGTTCATTTGAACATGCCTCAAACAGTGAACTTTCCTTAGAACAGAGTTTCAGGACTGTTTTGATAAAATCATAGCGCAGGAAAATGACAAGAAATATCACAAGAAAATCTTTTGGCTCAGAAATTACAGGACCTGTTGCATGTCACATTTTTTCCTTATTTTTTAGCAGATTAAATCCTTAATAAAAAGTTAAAAACCATATGACTCTACAATTACAGCTGTTATATGAAAATTGTGCTCAGCAAAACACAGACAAGAGTTAAACAGCGATTCCCCAGAACTGAGATTTATTTAGAAATATTCCCTAGAAAAAGGCTCTTACACTGACAACACAGACATATGCTTACTGTAGCTGGATCCAAGGGAAAGAATTTATGAATAAATTTATAAACATCTTTACCTTCTCACTTCTGTTGGCACTAAAGTTTCTTCAGACTCTGTCACACAAAGGACATCCACAACTATTTCAGGCATCTACCTTGACCAAGGTATGAACTATCGTGTCTGTATAATTCATCCAGAAGAAAGTGGTAGGTCAGATCAAGAAATAACTTTGTATACTTTTCCAGCAGCCATGCCCTGGCTATGACATCCTTGTGATATGACACTGCCTTGCATGAAACATTTGTTTCCAAATGACATGAGTTAAATTGCATAGTTATGCTGAAATAATGTACATAATTAAATAGCAAAGAAACAGGAACTCTTTTGGGAACAACGGTAATTACACAGCAGCTTATGGTGATAATAACTGTGTTCAACTGTATTGATAGAGAAGACTGTTAAGAGCACTGTGTTCTCTGACATTATAGTCATAGATGGAAGATCCCTCCTCCCTCTCTTTAGTAGAGTTTAGATTCTATTTTGGAAAGATACAATGTCCTCTACCTCTCCAAAAATCCCTTTTTGCTGGAAAAAAAAAATTGTTTGAACAATGGTTCCAGTTACAGTAAATAAAAATTGTGTCGGTAAATGCTATAAATACCTCATTTTATCCAGAGACAAAAATATCCACCCTGCCAGGATTTAAATCCTTTCCCTACTCTCACTTGTTTCGGCTGAGTGGGTTCTGTATATATAGCACAGCCATCCCTCCTGATTCGTCTCAGCTTGTGGGTGAGAAGCTGTTTCACAGCGCTCTGCTGAATTTTGGCAGAACTGCCTGCTATGAGAGGAGACAGTACACAGGTTATCGCTGTAAGTGTGAGGTGCTATGGCTGTGCACAGTGTTACCACCCAGTCGCCCAAGGAGCCGTCCTGGCATATCTGAGGTAGCAGCACTGGTGCTGGAGGCAGCACCGTGGGCTGCAGTGCTCAGGCAGCACAATCTACTGCCTCTTTTGCTTTACAGCTCTCAACCTTTTTTCTTTGCAGAGTGAGAAGGATATTGCTGCCTAAGTAAAAATCATTCCCAAACAAAAGAACAGCCGAGTCGCTTTTCTCCTCTGAAAAAGCAGAGAGTGACTACATACCTAGACATACTTCCTTCAGTTTGCACAGTACATGATCCTTCTTTTTCTAAACAAAGCACCACAATTTTAGCAAACAAGTGAGACGTTTTAAACATATGTAATAAAATGAGCAGGCATTTAACTGCAACCATGTCATGTTTAATTACTATCTAATGCTCATTAACACACTTAGGTCCATTTTGACTGTTCCGTTTCCCAAAAGAGCCAGTCACCACTACAGAGCCTTTGCCTTGCTAAATTCAAAAAAACAGCTTCTGGTGTCTGGAGTGCAATCCTCCCAAAGGAGGTGGAAAAACTGGGGCATTGGCTGCTGAATGGGAAGTTCAATTTTGAACACAGGGACCTGCCAGAGTGCTTCTGGAGGCTTGAAGTGTCTCGTGATACTTCATTACGATGAGAGGTGTTCCCAGGACACAAGGGTAAACCTGTCTCTCTATAGTATCCAATTGTAAGGATTCTTTAATCTCTCAAAATGTACTTTAGGAAAATGTCTACATTTTCTGCCATATCCTGTGTGGCTTTCTTCAGATCTTCAGTGCACTTTGGCATTTATTAAGGAGAAAAAGACACCTATTTTACAGCTATGGAAGCAGACAGTGTTTTCCATCACTTCCCTGCTAAATCCAAACATGCAGATGAGATCATTGTTTTCCAAGGACACAAAGCATTTATAGGGTAGACACGAAAAGAAATTACAAACAGCAGGTAACTGACATCAGTTTAATAAAGATTGTTAAAATCAAAGGCAGTAAAAATAAGGTACATAATCTACCAGATTTGAAATCAAGAAGGGATAGGGATAGAAAAGGGAAAGCAAAGCAACAGTAGGGGATGTTGAAGGGGTGAAGAGGAGGCAAAGAAAAGATCTCAACACTACAGAGGGAAGGGATGTCATGTGGGACATGTAAGTGACGCATGGGAAGATGGAAGCAATAAACCAACCCAAAAGGTGGTAGAAAGAAAGGCAGAGAGGGAAAGCAAAGGTAGGTAGATAAAGGTGTATGAGAATTACCAGCTGCCTCTGTCAGTAAATCCCAGCATCCATGGAAGATCTTTCCTGAACCTTGCTTGCCAAGGCTTTCAGTGTGGGAGCAGCCTGATTACTGTGTCAGCCCCTGACATACACTCAGGGCTCCAGGCAGGAACCCCAAGTGCTGAAGGGGAAGAGAGGGGGCAGAAGAAAGTGTTTGGGAGCGCTGGCATGGTACGCTTAGCCAGGAGAGGTAAATCAAGATGGTTGTTGTGATCCTCATTTCCGGGTATATTATGATAATTATAGACATTCAAGTTTTACAATTGGTAGAGATTCTGTCCAGATTAGACTATAAATAGATACAACAATCTAGAAGAAATCTGTGGTTCTCTACCCCTTTTCAAAACATGAATATATATAATTGCAAAAATTCACTAGCAAATTAATACAGTGGCAAGTTATAATCAAAGTCTTTTAGGAGTCACACAATACTTCAGCCTAATCAGTGTTTTGTATTTGTTTTTACTTCAGACTCTTTTAGTGATTTTCATAAGCATGTAATTGCTCCTCATCTTTATTTTCTTTACAGAGTCGGCATTTTCTTCTATGGTAAGTAACTCCTCACAAATCTCATTAGTTGCCCAGTATGTAGAATTACCATGAAACTTCTTAATTTTAAAAAATAATTATGTACATTGCATATTATTTATTGTATCACTCTTTGTCCTTTTCTGCCATTTTGGCCTTTGCAAATTAATTTTGTGATCAACGAATGAGTTTCGATAATCTAGGTAAAAACGTGCCATTAAAAAGGGCACTGAATCTTGTTCATAATTCTGGCTTCTCAACCATCACCCACAATCCAATTTACTCCTGAAGCCAATACTTTACCCACTAGCAATTACTAGCTTTCTCTATTACTGGAAAAGTGATGAAAGTCAAGTTCCTTGCCACTGCACAGATTTGTCTCATTCCAGTGGTCTGGGATTGCTGTGAGCAAAGTTCCAAGCCAGCCCTGCTCTTAGAGCACTGCTGCATCTACAGAAGATTTTAGGTGTTAGCGGACTCTCACTTAGAGTCCAAAAGTGACTTTAGTTCCCTTCATAAAGGCTTCTAGAAACACTTCACTTCCTTATGATTTCTATAATTATAATCTTCATTTTTGACAGATTTGTTCAAGTGGAAATGGAATCTCAAATCCACTGTTCACAATACTGCCCACTGGCCCAAACAGTCCATCACCAACAGCCGTGCTTCTAATATTTTCCACTTCATCCTATATAAAGAATAT
Organism: Rhagologus leucostigma; assembly: GCA_013397725.1. Lineage (NCBI taxonomy): Eukaryota > Metazoa > Chordata > Aves > Passeriformes > Rhagologus > Rhagologus leucostigma. The sequence goes on along the minus strand of VZTD01003559.1, from coordinate 140,845 downwards.
AGCTACACTCTCCACTTCACATGAATGAAATCCAGCTAAAAAGCACATCAATTTGATAGCCCATAAATAAGATACTCTTCTTGAAAAGAATTTACAATTCCAAGGACAATATGCAATGACATAACAAAGAAGCACAAAGCTGGAGCAAAGTGCAGTCTAATTCTTCCCCCCCAAAAACTCAACTTTTTTTAACTGCTTACAGGTGCTAAATAACCAATAATAAAAAAACAAAACCCAGAATCAGTTTATTAATATATTTTAACAGGCTACATTAGCTCGTGATTCTATCACTACTGGCTACCGCCACCAGCTCTGTAATTTTGCTTAGTAAATATTGACTTGGAAATACAAAGAACCAGTATCTTGGAGGTGATCTGGAATTTAATTCCATCTGGAGTTAAATCTGGACAAGGATGCCAAGAAAGACAAGAAGGGCTTTTTCAACTACACCCATAACAAAAGGAAAACAAAGGATAATGTGGGCCCGTTGCTAAATAGGAACACTGGTTACAAGAGGATGCTCTGACAGAGCTGATGGACACTCTAACAAGGCTGCTTGGAATTATCTTTGAAAGGCTGTGCTGATCAGAAAAAGTCCTTGAGGACTGGAAGAAAGCAAAGGCCACCCTGGTCTTCAAAAACGTCAGCCTCACCTCAATCCTCGGAAAGCTGATGTAGTGCCTCATTCTGGAGGCCATCTCTATCCACATAGATGACAAGAAGGCCATCAGGAGTAGGCAACCCAGATTCCCTAAAAGTAAATCATGCTTGACCAACCTCATTGCCTTCCACAATGAAACAACTACCCGGATGAATGACAGGAGAGCAGTGGATATTTTCTAACTTGACTTCAGCAAGGTTTTCAACACTGTCTTGCACAACATCTTCATAGGAAAACTCCGGAAGTGCGGGCCGGATCAGTGGACAGCAAGGTGGATTGAGAACTGGCTGAATGGCAGATCCCACAGTGTCATAATAAGTGGCACACTGTTTAGCTGGACTCCTGTCACTAGTGGTGTCCCCCAAGGTTCAGCACTGGGCCCAGTATGGTTTAACTTAATAGCATCAATGACTTGGATGAAGATGCATCCTAAGTTCACTGACAACACAAACCTGACAGGAGGGCTGATACTCCAGAGTGCTGTGAGCCCTTCAGAAGGGCCTCAGCAGGTTGGAGAGACAGACAGAGACGATTTGTCTGAAATTCAAAGAAGGCAAATGCAGGAAGGAAGAACTGAGGAAGAATGCACCAACATGGCCTGTATCATCCTTCCCATTTTCATTATTTCTCTGTTTTGTGTCTTTGTTATTTTGTCCTCATAGTTCCTGCAACTAATAATATGTCTTATTTTTCTTATTTGCATCCATAGATTAATTATGAATCAATATTAATTCTCTTCCCTACAAGGGCCTTAGAGTGGTCACACATCTGCCTCAGCCTGCAGTTAACCAACACCTCTCTAATGAAGGGTCATCTGGTAATATATTACAAACATATATTTTCAGGAACATTAGGCATATTCTAATTTGTGGTAAGCTCAACAACTCAGCTTTACTATTAATTATTAATACAGTTTAGTTACTTTTCTTAAGTCAGCTGCAAAAACACAGTTTTGAAATGCTTTCAGATCATGAAGTGTTGCTTAGTGGTACTTAAGCACTGTCCTTAATCATCACATCAGCAACAAAGGATCAGACAGACAGTCCCTATCCACACAATTTGCTCTATCAGCAATTGGTTGCTCTTTCTTCTAGGGTAATAAATAAGAAAAAGATCACTTACTATTGTCATAACTCACAGGCATTACTCACTTTTCTGAAAGCTTGCTGTAAGGGCTTCACTGCTTGAAGACTGCCTGGTAAAATATTTCAGCAGCAAAAATCAATAAACCTCCTGCCAAGACCTGAGCATTCCGCAGAACAGCATACTACTCTGTTCCCAAACGTACAGGTAGCTTCCACTTGTGTCTTAAAGACTAAGCAGTTTAAATTTGACTCCAAGGTAACCAAACATACCCAAGTCTCTAAAATCAGCACAAAAAACCATCAGCCATTAATACAAATAAATATCCATTATTAAAACTGGGTATTCCTTCATGATAACACAGATTTTTAGGTTACTTTGGCCAATAACTTTTAAGGGACAAAACACATTAACTTCTTCAGAAAAATTAAGTCCGTAATTTCTATTATCTTTTGGAGCTTTATATTTTGTTGAACGTTATAAAAGAAAAGAACGTACTAATCAGAACATCATCTTGAAATTAAATCTTAAAGAGATCCATTTCTAAGAAAAAAACAACTATTTTATGTTTCAGAAAAATGAAACAAAGACTGTATGAAAATCTTTATCACGCTCTTGGCACTTTCATTTGATTTTCACATTTTCTCGAACTTAGTAATACCTTTTTATTCATCAGTAAATGGAGATATGGGAATGAATCATGTATATTCAGTAAGTTCACAGCAGATGTATTTATATACATAAAAATTTAACAGTTTATCCATATAATCTGTAACTCAGGATACCCTATAACATACTTCCTGTTGTACAGCCAAAGACAAACTCAGTGGGAAATTTCATCTTCAAACTGCATGTTTCCTAGCAACTCTCTTTGAAATCAGAGTCACATTTTTTAAATTTACATCAATCACTTGGAACTGTTAAGAATACTTAAAAACATCTCTTTCATCCTATGAATAAACAATTCGAATCAGACTAGCAGCTGCAAAAAGCAGAAAAAAGGAAAATCAATTCAATGTTTACTAGAACTTGCTGGTGGATTTTGGAACAATACATTATTTGTGCCTTTTGGTTTTAAGCTTACACATTTCAGAATAGAAGTTGGTGAGACCCATCGGCGTTTTTTATAGGTTTGACCTGCCACCACCATTTCAAAGATCCTCTGTGTTTTAAAGACTATTTTTCAAGGATACATACTCATGAGGTAGGCTTAGCAGTACTCTGAAGATTTTGGCAGATAAGTAAGGGTTTCATTCTACTGGTTTCATGATCTACAACTAAAGCACTGTTTCGGTAGTCTTCAGATTTTTTGGGGAGAAAAAAAGAAAAAAATTAATTTTTTTGAAAGTTCAGTTTCTTGCCTCCTTAATGTCAGTTGATACTTTTCATACCTGTGCTCCCTATCAATGCCAGCAGACCCTCAGAGGCACACACCATGTACAGAAATCTCTCTTAACACTTAGTCAGCAAAACAATCAGAAAGTTCAGTGAAATGCATCCGATGCTGAATTCCTACAATGATGTGAAAGATAAGCTCCATGAGAATGTGAGTGTTTTATCTTCGTAATGCAATACATTTGAAAATGCCAGTATTTTACCTCTGTAATACAATAATGTCTGTATATAAAGTATGAGAATTATATTATAAAAACTCTGACTAATCAGTTCAATGACTGAGTGGAGAGAACTATTTAAGATCACTGCTAGGCATTAACAAGTCTATAAATAAAACCAAAAGAGAGAATTGTTTGATTTTATACATGCAAAACATTCTGCTTTGTTTTTTCACTTAAATATCACGGAGAAAAAAAACCAAAAACAAAAACCCAAAGAGGTATATGAAAGCCAAAAGCCTGATCTACTGACATGTCTGCAAATATTTAAATATAGAACGATCACATACAGCAAAATCACAAGAGGCAGTCACCAGTGTGCAGGAATGAAGCCTAGAAAACTTCTTTTTAGAGATCTTGTTCCAAGTTTCATATATTGGTGTCAAAAGATATATTTTGGTACGTAAATAAATACAGCTTAGGCACATCAGCCACAAAAAAAGACACTTCTCTTTAGTCATCTAAGTTGCAATAATAAGTCAGTCCACTTCAATTGATCAATTTCAAATATTAAAAATGTTTTAGTTGATAACTATTCTGTTGAACATAACATTAGAGTGTATTCTCCCACAGATACTATTTCACCGTGACGATAAGCCAAGAAATCAAAATAACCTTCTCACTTAAAAGGTGGTGATTGCAAAGTCATGCTGTCACATCTTGCAGCAACTCCATGTTTTTCCAAGCAATGGAATAGAGTTCCCACAGACTTCACTGAACAACTGCCTACAGGTCCTGCACAGCTAATCTGTATTTACTGCATTTCTGACATGGACCTGACATGGCCTCCAGCACAGGGGCTTCCCCTCTTTAGGAGCTTCTGACCAAACAGGTATAACGAAAACTGCAGTAAATTATAACTGAAAAAGATAATCTTTTCAAAATAGGAATCCTAACTGTTCTGAATAATAACTCTGATTTGAAAGTATGAGATGCAGTATGTAGCAGTGTTAGGGTTCTGTGCTTACTACTCCCATTTTTCAGAACTGAAGAGAGTTCAAACATACAATGTCTGTAGTCTTTGCTTAGTAAAACTTGGAAAGACAGTGAATATGCACTGAAATTTTATTCATTACCCTATTATGACCTGAAGTTTTCATCTTTGGCCAAAGAGCAATACTTCCTAATTCTTGATTTCCAACTTCTGGATAAAAGAATAGAATTATTATTATTAATTTTACTTTTTCAAATTATTTAGGTTTATTTAGGGGTTATATATGACCAAAACTGTTCAACAAGCAAGGTTGGTCATTCAAACGGTACTGTTAAGTACTCACACAATATTAACTGTTCTGATTTTTCACTGTCTGGTACCACAACTGAAGGGCAATAGACCCATTACCTAAGAAAAGGAAAAGCACATAATCACCTGCAGACATTGTTCTACCCAGTAAAAGCAAAATCAGCATATATTCTAATATCTCTGGTGATATGCTAGTGGATCTACAAATTAGGAACATCCACACCTTAATGTCTTTCAAGGAAACAAATCATAGATGCTTTAATCCATTAACTTTTACACATACTTTCTATCATGTCTGCCTTTGTCCTTCTTCCTTGACCTTTTCCCCAAAGTGCTCAACTTTTCTTAATTGATCTAATTTAAAGGGAGAGGCATGTAAGGTACTTTTCACATTCAATTTATCTGTAAAAAAAATTTGATAAAATTACCTCCAGACGTACAGCTGAAATGACAAGAGAGCAGAAAAAGTGTTACTCACAGTAACCAATACCAGAAATTAAATAGCATCATTACCTTCACTGGCATCTCTGTGCTTTTACACTGATGGAGATACGAGAATAGTTTAGCATGTGTAAGAATATTTTAAAAGGCTATGAGAAGGATGATGCTATTTGTAGCTACCCAGAACTGCTGTATATCACATTCTGGGGTCTGCTAATGCATCTGTCAAATGAATCATTGTAAAAACACAAATTTAGCCATTTAGTATTTCCATTTCTCAAAACATTACAATAAATCACCTTTTAAATGTACAATGTTTGTTCTGTAACATTCTGAGAATTTTGGAGGTATTTGCCTTCTTTTGGTAAAAGTATTTTACAATTTTCATTATAGTACCAGTATGAAAAAAATCTTCTAGTGGAGAACATGACTACATAATATTCAACGTACACAATTAAACTAACCAGGCATTTTGCATCACAGTTTTATATTAAACTTTTTGTTCTAATAAACACAGAGTATCTCTAGGTCACAGCACAGATAGCTTCTGTGCTGATGGTATAACAGAAAAATCCTTTTGTAAGACGCTGAAATTTGACAGTAAGTCAGTATTACCTTAGATGTGCCATCTTACATTATTGTTTGCTTTGGTAATTTATTTTAATGCTGCAATTTGGCTTTCCTTTTATAGCAAACACAGAAATTCAAGGGCAATTTTGAAGGGCTAAAATTTCAGTATTTGTGATCTATCACAGGATCTCAAGTCCAAACTTTTGTAGATCATTCTTTGGACTCTTCAGCAGAAACACGACGTCAAGAGGAGCATACGGTCCTTTCTCAGTATGGCATATCGGCACTGAAGGATTTAGGTAGAAGCACAGCGGAACAAAGGAAATTACATGATGGTTTAGGACCCCAGGACCCCAGGTTTCTGTGGGAATAAAGTGTTAGGAGATTTTCATGAAAAGATGAGCTTCAGAAGACATGCAGCAAGCTTACTCCAGGAGGCACGAGATCCCCTAACAGAGCAGGTACCAAAGACAGCTTTAAGACCTACCCCAATAATGAAGCCTCCTTCCGGCTTTTTCCTATACTATAGCATTGCCATGCACATTTGCTTTATGAGCAGACTACTCAATTGTTTATAGGCTGAATTCTCTGGATATTTATTGTCAATGGAAGAAAACAAACAAAAGTCCAAGCATCAGCAATAAACTGAGAAATAATTTACATTAATATACCCCTTTGTTGTACATGAGAATTGAAGAAATGCTAGATTTTTCCTGGTTTACTTGGACAAACTCCCCTTTGTCTTTGACTACTGTAGCATGGGTCAGGAACAGATTTTTTGATACAGACAAAAAGAAAAACTCTCTTCATCTCTGCTCTCATATTTGACACTTGAGATTACAGTTGAAGAGATTATTTAAGACATCCTGCTATATTTTTCAGTCAATTCTGCGACTTCATACTTGTCTACAAGTCTTATCAGAAGAAAAGCAATTAGACTGGGGAGAAAAAATAAAGTAAGTAGAATTTAATTCCTTTGCTTACCATCAACCTTCCTCTATCTTGATGTGTGTTTTGCAGTATACAGTTTGAAGAAACCAGCCACTAGTGGACAAGTTTACTATTCAAAAAATATTATAGTGCTGTATCTATAACATATAATGGGTCAGATTATTTCACTAAGTGCTCATATTACCACCACTATTTTATGCTTCATGGCATATCTAAAGATTATTCCTTCTAACATATCATTAGTGTTTTTAATAAAAATGTTGTTATTGGCAATTTGGATTTATCCTCAAGAGACTCTGAACCTACAATGAACATCAAGTGCATCTGAATTAAATACAAAGAGAAGTGGTCAGATGATGGTCCTAAGTGACCAACAGCAAGAGCTTTCAGACTCCATTATGGTCTAAAATAAATGTGACTCATCCAATGTCTCATAAATTTTATTTAAATCATTTAGCTAAAATAAAAAGTAAGAACATAATGATCAATTATGTTAAATACTGAGAAGGGTTATCTGAAAGTGATCATCTGCTGTTGTGAAACAATTTAATGAATTTGACTAAAATCTGCATATATTTTCAAGATATTTTGAATGACTTTGTATTCAAAACTGAGTATGTACCTTGAGGATGATACTAAAGAGTTGTTTTGTGTTTGAATCACCAACTGTTCATTATTGATTTTGCACATTTAATTTTTCATTTCCTTTGTGGTGTATAACCCACTTCTCTTCCTAATTCCCTACAGACACAGGATAGATCTTACAATTACACTCAGGTGGAAAAAGTCTGACAGCTCTTGTTAACCTCTTACATCAGGCATTGTAAAAGTTTCCTTCAATTCAAGAAGAGACTTTAAAGTATATCCTTTTCAGGCTGTATTTCAGGGTCACTTTGACGCAGGAAACTTCCTTTCTGATGTCTTCCCTTTCAGAACTGTATTGATGTTCGTGCTGCCAGGCAGGCACACAACTCTAAGATACGAGCAAAGCTCTGAAGTCTTGGGTCTTTCCCATGTAACAATGCCAAAGGAAGGACATAGAAAAATAAAATACATTTCAGAGGAAGTTTTTGACTGGTTCAGCTTGGTGATATTTGTTATTTGGAAGTAAATGTAAATTCACTCCTGCTATAATTGCAAATGAAAAAAGTCTGGTTTTAAAAAAAACCACAACAATAAGTACAAAGCAGCCACAGTGTTCTTCAATGCTTAGAAAATCAAGGCATTCAGTGCAAAAAGGAATAAATTATGGAGGTCATAAACCAGAATGGGTGCTCTCTGGACAGCAGCAACTCTGAAAGGCATCTAAGGGATACAGCAGACAAGCAATTTAACTGGGGTTTCCGGGACAATGCTGTGGCTAAAAGAACTGTGTGACCCTTAGGGATTAAATGACTCAGAAGTACAATTATCATGTGAATTTGCTTGTTAGAAATAAGCAAATTTGCTTGGAACTAGCATGACTCATATTTGAACACTGTCAATAATTAGGATGCTGGGTGATATTTATTTAAAGAGACTGGGAAAAAAACAGCGTGGAGAGATATAAAATATAGACATACATACAAAAAGAGTGGAGAAAATGCCTTATGGCAAGAACTTTCCTTGTTCAACCTGTCTGGCATACCAAAGAGATGACTGGGGAATATCCTGGTTACAGGACATAAGTATGGCTTGAAAATAGGGGAGACAAAAGGGTACTGTAATCTTCTAGAGAAAGACATAATAAAAAAAAAGCTGGAATTTGATTCTGGAACGATTTAGATGGGATCTATGGTAAAATTTTAGCAAGGCATACCGTTTTAGCAAGTGACATTCCCTGTTCTTGAGGTCTTCAGTAACTACTTAATACTTTCTTGCAAGGCAAAAAGTACCACACTCAGAACTGAGACAGCTGGCTGAAACTCAGCGACCTACCTCGGAGCTCTCACTGCCATTCAAGACCTCGAGCTGCAGACAGAAAGCAGATGACAATGTTCTGGTATAGTGCTTCCCCAGAGTGGGATCCTTTCAGACTGATAAACCTTGTTACCTGTTCCCAACACCATTTTACAGCACCTCCTTTCAGTGTTTTCAGCAAAGGACACTGTGAGTCCACAAAATAAAGTGCTATGCTCCAGGTAGGTTCGAAGTAGATAATTTTTTAGTGAGCAGCAACTTTTGCTGCTCCTAACAAGTAAAAATACTCCAATCTACTTCTTGTCTGAATACTATAAACAGCTGTGGAAACTGCAAACGAAGCTGTGATCAAGAGATCAAAAATACAGAAAGAACTGATTGCAAAAGAAAAACTTCCTGATAATAGCTACATCAATTACAAAAGGTCTGGAGATGATACTGGGTTATGAATTATGTTGAAAGACGTTCAATTTGCATAGAAATAAACTACCTGCAAGAAAAAGTCTTTATAACCAGCAGTCACTCATCATTTCATCAGCAGCAAGATTAAAAAATAGGTCCCCATGTATTATGGCTAGATGTCACTGCTTCTCTCTTAAAAAACAAGCTTCATCATACATCTTAAGTTTATGCAATAGAGTTTATTTTGAGAAATTTTAACCTTGATACTTCAAATGCTTACAGGCAAAGATTTTCAAGACTGACTTCTATATCTATTATTAAAAATATAATTTTAAAATATTTTTTCAAATATTTTTTGGGTGCTCACTCCTTTCCTTTTTTCTTCCTAAGCATTTTACCCATTTCCACCAATTAATTTAGCACTGACGCTTCAAATCACGTTACTCTAGATGAAATGCTTCTCACGCTAACATCTTCTACACTCCCACTCTTTCCCCAAACACAATTCACTTTTTCATTTTTGGCCATTTTTGCCTAATTTCAAGCGCATTCAGATAAACACATGTACATCCATTCAATTTCTTGTCTGAGTCTGTCTAGCGCCAGGAACCAGTAGCATCAAAAACCAGCCTTTTCGTACTTTTATTTACTAAACAAAAGCTTCCCCCATAGTCCTTTACCCCCTATAGTATTGCTTGTAGGTATTAGCTGAGTCCTTGTAAGCTAAGTACTCTATGGTATTGACCCCTTATGAATGCTTTCATATACTACCATTGCTTTCAAATACTACCATTATTCTCACAATTTTTCTATGAAGCCACTCAAATATTTTAAAATCTGCCTGAAAGGCATCTGCAGTGCTTTTCTAAATCTTATTGAGTAGTTCCTAGTTTACTGTAATTGAACATCAGAGAAAGGATATTTACACATAGCACTAAGATACCGATTATCTCCCAGACTCCCCATGTCTTTTTTAAAGCCATTCACCTCATGGAGACGATAAACTAATCCACAGAAATGTCTGAATTGTACAGATATCTACCTTGGGGAGGGGGAGGAACTGAAAACCCCAGGAACTGCTAGTCTGCATTTCTTTCCATTCTGCTCTACATTGCAGCTATTCAGTATTAAGGAAGAAACTGTTCATTCCAAACTGTTTTTAAAAATCGTGTGGCATGCTTTCGGTTCTGTGAAATGCAGTTAATGAACTGTGCACAATGATTTTCTGTTAGATCTTGGCCTTCCCCATTATTTAATTGGCAATTAGTTCAACACACCGCACCGCATGCACTGCTAATGTTACCAGGTTACCGGGACAGAAAGTACTTTTTCAGAAAGGAGTAGAAGCAAAGAAAAATGGTATATGAAATTCCATCACTGGAAAGGATATTTGAAATCCCATCACTACCAGCCCTTGGCAAAGACTAAAGAAGGCTAGCAGACTGAAAAAACCTGTCTCCATAGGGAGCATCCTGCCAAAGGTCAATATGATGCTGCATAAAAGAACAGAATAAAGGAGGCTTAAAAAGTGACCACAGCATTCTTCAGATTTCTTAGCTGTAATCCACCCATGTATTTTACAGTTTTTATTAGTTTTCTGTCCTTTTAATGAAAATTGAAATACAACACAACCATTTACATTTGTGACATTTCTAGCTTCAATACAACAAGTGGAAGATAAGGAAAGAAATTATGAATACATTAGCTGCTGCTGCTATTTCTGCATGAATAAGACCATTATGGCTTTGGACTATAACCTGAATTCTCAGACAAGTAATTCCAAGTGCATCTCAGTTTTGAAAGTGTCTCTCAGTTTTGAGAAGCCACCTGATTCACCACTGTGCTACTACACCTTCTGGATACGGTTATACAACATAAAAATAGAAACAATGCAGCACTGTACTAGCAGTATGTTTTAGCTGTACAATTTTCTGTTTGTATTTAAATAATTTTTCTAGAAGGTTTTGTGGGATAAGAAATGTCATTTCAAAAGTTAAAAGAGAAAGCAGATGATTTTAAGCACAATATGGACTCTTTTTTTCCTAGGTAGAGAACTACAGGCAACAATCTGTCCCAATGTTTTGTAGCACATAAAGAGTAAGTGGTGTATATAACTACTGTGCATCCCTGCCGTGATGCAGCTGCTGCTTTTGTGTCACTAATGGACTCCTCTCTTGGCAGAGAAGGAATCTCCAGTCCTTTCTCAACAGGTGACAGGCAAAAATAAATTGCAAATACTTGAGTTGGCCTGTCAGGGAGCCAGTAACCATTTCAGCTGACCAGAATCACTTGAAATGAAAAGCAAGGAAGAAGAAACATGACAGAAGATGACAGAAAAATGACAGGAAAAAACAACAGAACTGGGCAAAAAGGAAAAGTGGATTCAGTGCTGAAAATACGGCAGTCTTCAAAATAAATAAATTTTGGATAGCCTCCTAGTAGTTGTGCTGTTTTCCTTGCTCTCTTTTTCATTTGATGGGAGTAAATGCAAAGACCTGTGGATCTTTTCTGGTATCTTAACAAAACACACTTTGCCCCTGGCAAGTTTTTACAGCTCATTATTTCAGTAATTTGGGTTTTAATGGAGTGCTGCATCTTATTCAGCAGTAAGTACTGGCATGAGCTTAAGAGACAGCACGGGTGGAAGAAGGGGAGGAGACAGAGGGAAGGCTTTCTCATCCCTCCAGTTATAAAACACTCTACAGCTTGCCCAGAGGAGGGAAGAGTACTGGCCTCAGGGAAAAGGCTGCAAAGAAAAAACGGATAAACATGGTGATTTGGCTTAATAATATGCTTCCTACTATATCAAACTGGATTAGATACAGTTCATTTCCTGCAAAGGTTTCCCAAGCTTTGCTTTACATTGCCTTGTGCCAAATGAGAGAGTTGTTTCCTGCTATCCCATACACGTGGGTTTAGTAGAAGGATCCAGCTTTCGTATGAAGCTGTCTGCTGCATGGTCCTGATGGCGAGTCAGCATGTGACTTTTCCTACTCTGAACATTGCTCACAAACTGTCCCCCAGTACCTCAGCTGGGTGAACAATGACAGGTAGATGACAAAGATCTCTCTCACAGATGCAATTTTACCACATGTAACATCTTAGAGCAAACCAACTTAGAGACTGTATAATGAGTGGCAGTCCTAACACAATACCTACATGTTTCTTTCCTTCTGAGTTTGCAGAAAGCATGCCAGTACATATGGTGTTGCTGGTCTTGTAAATCACAGTGTAAGGTATTTGATTTGATTTAATTTACATGTAAAAATGAAGTGGAGAGAAACATAACTGAAAACCACCAATTTACGGCCAGCTCTTATCTGCATGTTTGAATGGGTATGAAATACGAGTCCTTTGGGAAAGGGAATGAGTGGTGTCACTGGAGGCTTGCCTACACAAGCATCAAATGATAGGAAGCTCAGGCAACATACTCATCAGCTGCTGGGTCCTGTCCTTCACCCAGCATCCCACTGAGCTTCCTGCCTTTGCAGCCAACAGTAAATAATGGCAGATTTGTGGATTCATACACAGATACCTTCTATCAGGAAGGAGTGGCTTATATCACCCAGATTACACAGAAGCAGATCCTCAGGGAACTTCAAATGTTTGCAGCTCCCTGACATGTCCGGTATCATGCTCTCCACCATAAAGAAACCTACTGGCTTTTTCCAAAATGTTTTATTAGATTTAAAATAAACTGCTCTCTCTCAGATCTGAAAACACTTTTCAGAAGCTTCCCCTAAAACTTAATTTCAGGTACAAAGACAAGGTTGCATTGGTATTCTTACTCTCTAGCACAGAAACACAGAGCTGGCACTCATTGTGACAAAATGGGGGAAATAACAATGTCCGAAGGTGTGCTTCTGCCTGCCTCTAGAACTGCTGTACAGGAAATTTTTATTAGAATTAAAAAAGAAGAGCTGGTACAGAACAATACAAAGTATCTACGTAGTAAACTAGTTTACTAAGTAAACCTGGTATACTACTACTATAAGTAAACCTGGTATACTACTACTATAAGTATACTAAGTAGTAAACTAAACAGTAACAAAATTTCTAAATAAAAATAAATAATAAACAAACTGAATATGGCCTTAAAAGCATTGCATTCTTAGCATATGGCTGCAGGTTACATGGAAAGAAGACAAATAGCTATTGTTTTTATAACTCTCTATACAGAATATCTGGTACAAATTGGAAAGTTGTTCAAATTCACGTTTTCAGATATGATAGAAGATTCTGTTTTATCAATGCATATCAAAGTTCAAAAGATTGTATTAATATTAATATCAAATAAAAATCATATCTTCCCTTAAACCTCAAAACTCATTTGACTGATAATATTTACATTTATAAAATGTTGATCTGAGGCTTGAGGACTCAACAGACCTCACTGTGCCAAGTTTGCCATTAAGAAGCGTGGGGCGAATTGCTCACACAGACAGAACTGGTCTGATTCCTGCCATGCTAAAAAACAGTGCTTACCACAGATTCTGGGAATGCCCTTGATAGAAGTAACGTCTGCTGTTCTTAGACTGTATCTTTGTATTTTGCACACCTCCATAGGGTCATAACCCAGTTACGAGAATGAGCTGTGAGAAGCCTCCCCGAGGCCTCCACTTGTGCATGTGCTGACCCTGGGGTTGGAGGCTATGCTGCATGCAGGCTCTTGCCAGAGAAATGCTGCATGCACCTGTGCCCAGACCTGAACTTGCCTTGCTGACTTCAGTCCACACTGACAATTCAGACTGGCAATCCAGACTCCTGCCTGACTCCTGATTTCCATCACTGGACCTCCTCTGCTCTTCTTACTCAGTTATAAATAGAGAGGTGTATGTCTGCATACACGTACGTGTACCTGAGTATGGTAAAGTCATAAGAAATGGAAGGATTTGCATGTTTGCTTGCGTAGGTGTGTATGAAAGGCGAGTGGGGAAGGCTGTGGCAGCAGGCTGAATATGTAAACAGGGACAGTAATGAAGTGATGTGTGTGGGCAGAACAAATGGTACTGGTGTCACTGAGGACGCTGGCCCTGCCTTGGCTCATGCAGTGCCTTCCCCTGCCGAGCAGCCTGCTCTTCCGGCCCCTGAGAAATTGCATCATCTCCTTCTGAAGGCAAACAAAGAGCTGAGCTTGTACACAATAGGAAAGAGACACAGAATTGGTAATTTTTGTAAAATGTAACAATTTGCATCACATATGATGAGGTCACAGAAAGACATTTTGAATTTATTGTATCCAACAGCTGAAACAGCTTACTACACTTTAGATGAAGACAACTGGCTATCTTTCATATCAAGGAGACACTTCCATAATCTGCATGTTTGCAGGAAATAAAAAGAAATTAAGAGTTTAAAACTTTCCTGTGCTCTCTGTAAGTACCCAGCCAGAGGATTATTACTGTTCATTTAAGTTCAGCCAAACTTCAAGTTCCATTTGCAGAGCCAGAGAAGAACTCCAGGATGATCACTGAAGCATTATCCATGCTTTTGTAATTGGGTGGCAAGTTTCCTATGTCATGAAAGCAGCTGGAGACTGCTTACTTTCAAATGCCCCGATGCCAAGCTTGTTTGTCCCAGTTTCAGAATGTTACAGCAAAACAAAGCCAATTCACACAATTTATTTTTTAGTTTTCTGCAACACTTTCATCTTTACTAGCCTGTTTTGAACTACCAATTGTTAACAAGTGAAGATGATTTTTATCATAAAGGTAGTTGTTCAAAAGTTAATTTTGGAGATATCCATTAACTGGCGTTGTCTCTTGCTAGTACGTAAGACATTTGATGACACCTCTGCTTTTGAACTGCCTGTAAAAATACATATATAATAAAAAAGGATAAGCATATATACAATAAAAGAGATACATCAAAATTATTTGTGTTTTGCTTGTTTAATGCAAATCCTGCTTATAAAAATTCCATCATTTTACTGGACCATGAAAGTGTTAAAAGCATTCTACCTTTACTCATCAGAACATGCAGAATTATTCTTCTTTTACAAGTTTAAAAAAAGTAAGGGAAAACAACAGTGGTGAGAAAAGTCCATCCTCTTTCAGCTGATGTTCTGCCAATACTTAATCGCCATTATTCTGCAAACATTGATAGAAATTATCTACCAACTAATCTTACAGTTTCCATACATTGAGGAATTAGAATAATAATTTTACTTAATAAACAAATAATTTTAAACCACTTATAAATATTTGTAGTACTTTTCTTGTTGTTGAAGAAAAACATATGTATCCACCGAGACATTCATTCAGGTGCAGATTCATTCAGTGGTCCTGCCTCTTCTTGTTTCCAAAGCTGAAGTCTTCTATGTGGTTTAGACTGAATGAAAATCTTCACACAGCTCTATGCTGTAGTTTCCTTTAAAGTGTTATGTCACTTTAAAAATCCTGCTACAGTTCCTATCTTTCCAGGAATACCTGAAAATTCAGCAGTTCGGTATCTCAAGGTTCTTTGTATTATCATCCTATGCATCACCACCACCATTATGTTCCTTCTCTAATACCAAATTAGGCCTGAAGATACGGACAACTGCTTTCCAAGGCAAGTAACCTCATTAACAGGAACTTTTATTTAGTGCTAGGTAGTAAAAAAAAGCAACCTATTTTTGTATAGATAAGTGGTACACGGCCTTTTAGTTCCCTCCTGAGCCTCTAATTTTTCCTTGTCTTTCAGCCTGTAATGAAGGATTTCCCACACATGCTTCCTTTTAAATGTCACAGAAAAGCAACTGATTGTTCTAAAAAAGCACAATAAATAAGGTCTGTCTCTATAATTTAAAATAAAATGCCATCATGGGATTAAATTTGAACTCTATCCACTTCATGATGTGTACAAGGTCACATAATTCCCCAAATATAAATTGCCTTAGGACAGATATATCTTTTGTCAGTGCGAGGAAAGACTCACACAAACCCACAAACTGTCTCTCAAAACTAAACTACAGTTTTTGCAGCAATAAATTAACATTCAGTTCAGGAGATCATCTGAGTTAAAAATGCCAAAACAAACCCAAACTAAATAAGGAGACACTAGTGATGGAAGCTAGATGCTACAATCTGTTTTGTTCTGGTCTCTGGCAATTAGAGAGAAGAACTATTTCATAGCGTACAAGCTCCAGGGTGAAGTAACCGGACTTACCCTGTCATAGCTGCCAAGCCCTGACTGGTCTGTGCCCTCCTCAAATACTTCCAGTTCTCACTGTTCTGCCAGGAACTGATTGCAGCAATTCAGAGCAATGAACGGTGTTGTCATAAAAGGACATTTTCTATAGGAAGAAAATCCAGGAGGCTGCCTGTCTCCAAGAATGGACAGAAAATGACTTAAAACACCTGTTGTGGTATAATGTGCTTCTTTGCAGTTCACTTCTTTGCTGTGAAAGTACATCAGACATGATAGTGGTATTGTTTTTGCTGGATCTTGAGGTTAAGATAATCAGGCATTTCCAGCAAAGTTCACACTTTCCAGCACACTTGTTCAGTGATGGCAAAAGTCTGCCCATGCCCATCTACTGGGGTTTGCTGGGCTTGCAGCCCACCCTAGCAATGTTTTTTACAACCAGATTTTGCTTTTAAATATGCTGTAAGCATGAAGGGGAAAATTATGAAATGTGCGAGACAGTACTAGAACAGAAGTCCTGAGTGGGTTAAAAACAGTGGAGGAAACACTGACGGCAATTCCACCGTAATTCCTTTCTATTGTCTTCTGAAGAAGACAATTGGCAAAGCATCTCATCTGCTGTAGTCAGCAGCAACATGAGCTAATTGCAATGGAGTTTCCTAGGATGGGACTTTTTTCATTTACATGGTATAGACTAAGGTTTCACTGTAAATGGTATCAAATTTCACTACGTAACTAGCTGAAAGCACCTCCAATCCTTCACTGCCTCAGCTTTATTATCTTACAGCTATTCACATTTGGATGTTTATTCAGTTTTATTATCATTGGCACAGTTACACAAAATTGGCACCTTACAGTGATCCTTACGCATAATCACTTAGACTGAATTTGGAGACTGAGTCATGGCTAAAAATTGATTTGAATAGAGCTTTATTCATTTAAGCTGCGGGGATGAACAGTTCCAGAAGTGGAGCATGGAGTCCACTTCTTTGATTACTTTGATTTTCAGTAACTGCATTGCTGTAATTTCTCAGCAGTATCCAATAGTTCTTTTGTGTGTTCCTGTAAATAATTTTGGTACAAACAATAATTGCAGCACAGTGTAACTGCTGGGCAATTACCTCTTTTATGGAGAGACATCTGCAAATGTTAGAGAGAAACAAGACTAAAGACTAGCAAAAGGTATTTCGATAATTAACTATTACAAAATAAATATTTCCTTATGCATCTGTGTGAAAAAAGTAACATCCACTATATGAACAAACTGTAGAGCACAGAACATTATTTAAGTTTAACCTATTAAACTAAACCTCTACTAAACCCCTTTTACTTCTTGCTGAAGAAGCTTAAATGTAAATGGACAAACTGCAAACCTCATGGCTTCTCCTAAAGCTCTGGAAGGACGTGCACTTACTACTGAAGACAGTCTGATTCTTTATAATGCAATATAGAATGCAATTTTTCTGGATACTGTTTAAGCCACTAGAGAGGTGCTAAACTCCTTTGATTTCCACCAAATGGCAACTTCCAGGGATGCTCATAACCTGACGTTTTGTTCTAGTGAGTCTCAGTAGTAGTTACAGTTGTTCAGCACATATCAAAGTTAAGTCCTTTGTCACTCTAAAGTAACTGACTGGTTTCATTTTAACACATACCTGGCCATAATGTGAGATTTTCTTCAATTAATGAAAATACTTAGTAGTTGCTATAATAAATGATACTTGTAAGGAATATATTCAACTGATCTAAGAGATTAAAGATTAGGACAATTTTAAAGAGGCTATATTTGCTGGTAAGTCTGGTGCTTTAATTCTTCCTCAGAATTAAAATTTATATGCAATTTTTTTTAAAAAAATTGTGTATCTCTTTTTTGAGAAAAAAATCTACCCATTTTCATAAAGAATGAATAAACACTTAATGTCCACCACATGCCTAGAAACCCAGCATTATTCTTCTACTACTCTTCTATTTGTAGACAACAGCATTATCGTGGCAACAGTGAGACAAAACTCGTTTACTGCTAATAAAGTTAAGCCAGCTTGCCCTTGCACTGCGGAGAAGCTGCCTCCATGTAAGGTGCTGAGGTTTAGAAATTTTGTTGAAATGAACAGAAGAATGTGAGACTGAAAAGAAGACTGACCGAACTAGAAATTTCTACAGTGATTGTGTAGAAGATTTTTTGTCCTTGGTGTGGAGAATGGCTGTATTTTCTCAGTTAGATATTACAGGACTAATGCTTGTGATGCACCAACCTTTTCAGATCTGGAAGGTTTTAAGTAGATTAATACCTGGTAAGACTTCCTTAAAAAACTTGCTTTGTTGTGGGGTTTTTTTCCAATTTAATAC
Source organism: Rhagologus leucostigma (assembly GCA_013397725.1). Taxonomy (NCBI): domain Eukaryota; kingdom Metazoa; phylum Chordata; class Aves; order Passeriformes; genus Rhagologus; species Rhagologus leucostigma. The sequence goes on along the minus strand of VZTD01003559.1, from coordinate 122,508 downwards.
ATTTTATCTACATATCTTATGAAATATAGTATCTCATGAAATTGAGATAGAAATACAAAGTAAATGACATTAAATCACAGGTGTTTTGGTTCTCTGGTTGGTAGTGCAGTCATACACCTAATATAATCAGGTAATAAACATATATTAGTATATTTGAAGAAAAACACATTTTAAAAATTTGCGCTTTGAGGACTTTTCCTCAGGTGATATTAGAATTAGTGATGGAATGTTCTTTTCTGCCATGTTGGAATTGGGAATATAAGTGGGCTTGAGTGTTGTTACAAGTGACACTTTTTACCAGTAAAGACATTTAGGCTGTATTTTGCTTCAATTCTTTTTCTTTGCCAACAGATCTCTCCAATAAACTTTTAGTGTTAAGAAGATTTATTCTAACAGCAGTGACAGAGAAAATAACACTAAAAATGTGATAAATAATTTACAAACTTACCAACATTGCTACAGGGTCCTAATTTGTGGAGTTTAGACCTAAAGTTCTCTTAGGGAGTGTCTGTTCTGCTTCGTTAGAAAATATACAGGACACTGGTTATCACTATAACTGTGCTATAAACAATCAGCACAAGCCCCAAAATTTGCTACAGAAGCTGTAATATCCTATAGTTTATAGCAGCTATTTGCATGCTATACAGACTCAGTGGAAAAGCAGCATCATGTTAAACTATCTATTCAAGAAAAGCATTCATGGTTTGGAAATTTAATTAAAAACAGCTAATGATTTTAAACATGCTTCTTTTTCTTTTAACCAAACTAATCAAGTTAATGCTTGGGAAATCACATTTTAATGGGTGATTTTTCAGATGCATATCTTTTTCAGTTGCATAATCTAGAAGCAAAGGCTAATACTCTGAAGCACATGCTGAAGCCCTGTTATTACAAACTTAAGAGCAGAGTCATTCAAGACACTGCCTATAGTTGGAGGATAGAGATCTCCTGAGTTCAAAAACAGGTCAGCCTACCTAAGATGTAAATGTCTTAGTGGGTGCTCGATTGCCTTCTTTCACTTGCCGCCTCCTAAGAGTGCCAAAGCAGACTATACACCTAGCTCATGCAACTCACTTGGATGGACGAAGTTAGGTGTGATGAGCCTGGTCCCTGGCTCTTAACATTTTGACATATTAAAAAATGACAGGATCTGTACCTTCTATTCCTTTTAGGAGCAAGTCTGCAAAGAGTAAGACAAAGCGCTCATAAAGAGCATAGTTTTGAAACCATTTCTGACTTAGTGACAGGGTCTGGTTTCCAGTTTTACCTTCTCTGATACATATCATGTCTGTCTCTACACAGTCTCAGTCATGCTTCCCCTCAGAAAAGAATATGGCATTCAACAAAACAATGAAGCTGAAAAACGGAAATAAATACATGATTTCTCACTTTGGAGAACCGGCCTCTTCATGTATATTTAAGAAAGATTGTGTCTCGGGGGAAAATAAAAACAAAGCACCATAATTTCTGTTGGAGAGGCTACTTTCAGGTTTTTTATATGAAAAGTCCTACTAAAATCCAGTATTCTCAGTTCTGCTGATAGTAGAAAGACCCAACAACAGTAAGTTACTGAGAGAACGATCTAGCATTTAACTGCTCTCATGTACATCTCCACGGGAAACCTCACAAACTGCTGGAATCATTTTTGAAAATGTATGCATTTAAAAACTAGTCACTCCTTCTAATTGATATAATACATCTAGAGGGCAGCTGAATGCCAGACAGTTGTTACTGCCATGAAATTTTCATCTAGGAAGTGTGACAGTTAACATCCTAACTGCATTTGTCTTGTGCTAATGCTGAGTATAAAGAGACCAAATTGAGCACAACCTGTTAAAAACCTGAAGAGAAATTTAATATAGGAATAATGGTTTGTAGCCAGCTGAGATTTAAGATTTCTCTTACATCAAGCAGAAGGATACATGGTTTCAGCTTCTGTTGTCAACACTACAAATAAACATGAATTCAACCCTAATAAGCACTGCAGGAAGTCAGCTATGAAATCTCAATGATCCTAGACTCTTTTGCTAAACTATACAGTTTGTAATCTCAAGCAGATTCCAGAATTCTATGTCAATTAGGATATCATGCAGAGCAACAAAAAAGGCAACACCAGCTGCAGGCAGTCTATGAATCTCATTGTCAATGCAGCAGTAAAAGAAATCCTGTTCTACCAAAATCAAAACCATAAAACAAAGATAAGATGAATTGCGTCAGGATGTAAAGTGATCCCAAACTGCCACCTTCAAATGGCTAAGCATTTAAGATCTTTGGGTAACTTACAAGTCAGCAGATTGGGAGTTGTCTAACTGGATGCCACCACTGGATGTCACTGGTGCTTCCATGACAAGCCACTGCACGTGCATTTACCAGGCTGCACAGCTTGGAAATGGCAGTACTGGGAGTTCGAAATACTGTCATGGTAACACTTTTCTTTAAGTTGCTTTTCACTTTTATCACCTCTCCAATTTACTCTAGAAGCTGAAATTACTCAGTAAGCCTCAATAATACTTTAAGTGAAGGAAGAAAATATAATTTTATAGCTAGCAACCGTACTGCTGCAATTATCCTAATCCTAACATTACGTTTTGTTTTTCTTTAAAGTAGGTATAGCAGGCCTTCTGGAATATCATCTGTTGTACTTACTCTTCTGTCTACTCAACACAGAATTGAAAATTTCCTTATTGTGTGCTAGCATCTTCATGTTCTATCACACCATGAATTTAACCGGCCAGGTAAAGTGTGATACATGCTTACCACAAATCTAAACAGCAGGTTTTTGCAGTAGGTTGGTCCCAACAGCTAAAGCTGAAAACCACCAAACTTTATGCATCTACTGTTATCTTGCTTTGAAATTCAGTCATGATACAAGCTTCCTTTCACCTAAAATGATAGTGCTGTAATGAAAACAGTATTTTTGCTCTTCTGATTATTTACTGTAGTCCAATGGCAAATCTAGAAAGAAGGAAAATAAACACCCTAATCATCTAAGTTTTGTATTAAAGCATCCTCCTCTGCTAATTGGCTCTGTGAAGGAAGCAAACCCAGAAACTCACAAAGCAATGGATACTGGATACCTACATGCAGCCTCTACCCACAGCTAACAGGGTGCTTCCCTAGAAGATAGTTTCCTACAAGAATCTCTTTTTGTAGATTAATAAGCAGAAAATAAGAGAAATAAAGTGTAGGCATAATGTGTTGGTTTTGACAATGGAATTAGGCTATCAGAGGGAACCCTCAGATATTTTGCTGTGCAGCAGATCCATAAAGGTGAGGAAAGAGGGTACAACATTGAGATGATGAAGAGTGCTGAAGACAGAACACTCTTCAAGGCAATAAGACCTAATCTATCTGTAAAGAATACCAGGAGATCATGATACCAAGTTACTGAAGGAAAAATGGTAAAACAGCAGATGAAATTCAGTTCTAATGATAGAAAGTGATGACAAGTAACTGCACATACGAAAAAACAGGGTCTAAATCAGCCATTACCATTCAACCTGCCCCACATTTTACCATGAGTAAAGTCTTCAAAAATATCAATGCAGTTCTCAGCACCAGTCAAAAGCAACAAGACTTGGGAATACTCCTGGTCCAGTTATAGCTATGATGAGTTCTATATAAAGGCAGTGGTAGTTGGCAACCAGAGGTATCTCATATGAGTGGAAAAAACTAAAAAGCCTTCTGACTTTCTGACTCTTCTCTGGCTCTTAGCAGTAGCAGCAGCCTTCAAAGCTTACTACAAGCTGAGAACAGTAATTTTGAGTTCAACTTAACTATGTCATGCAGTTACATCATGTTGAGCAGAAAGGGGGTGTTAAGTACGCTAACTCTAATGGGCAGCTTTAAATGAGCTCTCCAAACACCCTGTGTGAACTTGCTTTGATGGAGAAAGAAGCCTCACACTGTCATATACCCACAGATGTCACATACAGCCTTCCAGGAGAAAACATACAGAAAAATCATTTAAGAATAGTAATCCACATGGAAAAATGATCCTACCTCATGTATTTTTCATCTGCTTCTACTACTCAAGCAATCCCTCAGCTTTGCTAAGCTCCTGAATAGGAGCAGCCTCTCCTCACACAAATGTATGCTGCCACTGGAACCAGCTAACATCAGGGCAGCAAACGCAAGACTTGGTGACCATCTGCACAACCTGCAAACAGAAGTGCTGCTCCAACAAGAACCATCCAAACTCCTGAATCTGCATGGCCGCCCACACATTTGATACAATGTACCAAATGCCCTTATCACAGGTGCCTATTGTGGCTAACACTAAACAACCATTTGACAAGAACAAATGATTTTGCTTCTCAAATCAGTGGAGCTAAACCAGTACGAGCATTCTTGCTGATCTGCAACCTGGAAAAAATATTTTAAGGAGGACATATATTAGTGCCTTGTTATTCCCAGGAACTGGAGAGAATGCGCCATATTACTCGCAGGCATCCTCTCCCCACATCTAGTTCACACTCTTTTGGGTGTCCATCTTTCAGATGCACAACAAGCTACAACCTAAGTGAAATTCAGCATGCACAGATAAAGAGATATTATTCAGACTATAGCGAGACATTAGATTCTGCTTCCTCATTTAGAAAACGGTCACTTCAATTTCCATAAGCTTTGCATTCTTTTGGGTTTATCTGCTTTCTACCCCCTCCAGCTCATGAAGGAAACAGCTATCTTTCCTTGCAGCCATGGCAAGGTCACTTGCTGCAAACTAGGAAGAGAAAACTGGCTGCAATTACTGGATGTAAGCACAAGCACTCATTCTCTTCACTTGAGAAACAGCTATTGCTATCAATTACATGTATTTAGCTTTTCCCCGGCAAGCACAAATGCTTGCATATAGTAATTACAGCTGCTCCGACGTCCCCAGAAGGAAAAAGGGGAAGAAAAATAAATGATAATAATTTGTTTTTATTGCTTTCCACTTAAGTTCTATGCTTTTAATTGCATAATGCTACAATTAATAATTTAGAACATATTTTCATTTTTTTTAAAACAGTTTTCTCTAGTGTTTTGTAACCTTAGGCCACAAAATACTCAAGCTTTGTAAAAGCTTCTCAAAATCCACTGCATTGCTTGTGGGCTCAGAATAAATAACTTGAGACTCACGGTTAAGCATCCTAATTGATTTGATCGACCATTTTTCATATGTATGTATTATGTCTAAGAAATTTACCACTATAATTATTATTATAATTAATATTATTTTACACCATATATGCTTAGTAGTTAAGTAGTTAAGAAACAACTGAAATTTACTTACTAAGAGTTATTTCTCTGTAATAATTCTTTGTGCACATACTAGAAACCACAGCATTTTTATATTCCTTTTGTATGCTATATTCTTTTGCAGTCATTGATGCTACATGTTTAGTAACAGTAAGTTAATTATTAGGAATTGAACACAGTATGTAATGGTATTGGTTTTTGTGGAAAAAAACAGCAAAGAAATTAAGGTATTTATGTATGTTATGGGAGAAAGCAGCAATTATTCTTTTAAAAATTCAATCTTCAATGGAATGGTAACTCAAAACAATTTGCATACAAATTCTTGCATTTGTTAAGTGTGACATATCAGGGAAGATTAGTTGGGTTCATCAGCAGGAAACTATCCCTCCCAATTCTGCTGAAGTTCTTTGAGGGAGCCAACAAGAAAATCAATTTATTGCTCATTAACAGTGAAAAAACCCCAAGTCTCGTAAGTGTTACTAGGAAAGAAACAGAAACCTTACCAGAAAATGTCATGATGCCATCCTAGAGATGTTGACATCCCCAGCTTAGGTGCTTCAAACAGTTCTGGGATTTTCATTCTCCTCCACTCCAAAATACTGTAGGTGGAAGGGTACAAGTGACAGACCCTGCACTGACCTCAGAAGCAGTGAGGAGGAACCAGCACCGAGGACCTCACGCCCACATCTCACGCCTCCTGCACTTTAGGTGTTCCACTTCTGCCCAGCTCTAGTGCAGTGGCACGACTGAACCCTGGCAGGGTCCCCTCAGCCAAGGATTCAGCTGTCTGTGGGGCCAGACTCAGCACAACCCAGCTGTGCAATCGCTGCTCCAGTTTATTCATGAAGAGTGATAGGAAAGCAAAAAACACTACGTGACCTACAGTTATATGAGGTAAGAGAAGTGCAGAAAGCAGCCTAATTGTTGAGAAGGTAAAATACAGCAGGACAGCAGTTCATGAGAAAAGAACAATGGTTTAGAACCGTTAGGTTTTAAAGGTTCAAATTCCCAAGGTTTAAAAAGCCAAGAATAAAAAACAGGACTTGGGAGATGGCAACTCAGGAACACTGAAGATAATAAATCATCATTTCCCCACGTGGCTGATGCCCATTGTGGAACATCAGGACATATGAAACATCTTTTTGAGAGTGTTATTTCATAGCTTTTTAGTTCTATCTATTGCATATACTAAGTAATAAATTAGCCTTTGTATTCTCAAGCTGCATATATTGTTTGCAGAGTCTCTTGAAGAACAGGTTGCTCATGCAATGTGTTCCAAAGAGAGTATTCATTTAAAATAAAGATGCATGTGAAGCACAAGTTTCACATCAGTTTCCTCAGCAGAAATTCAGTTTATGTACTGCCTGCACCTTTATAGGGAAAAAGGAAAATCTGGCGATTGCCATCAAAGCTCACTCCACCGTAGGCATGTGTACCGTGGATCTCACTACCGATTATGTAAGGATGTCAAGTTTCTTTGAATTAATTCAAAAGCAATTACACAATCAAGCAATACAGAAATCTCTAAAACACAATTAAGCCCAAAGACGGCAGCTGTGATTTGGGAATTCCCAAAGTAACAAATTTCTGTGGATAGACAGAATATTGTAGGAGTACATTATGCAAACTTTTCCCTTTTTTGGATACTCTTCCTTCTTTATATGTTATTTCAAAGTAATGGAGAGAAAATACTAGGCCAGATAGATAGATTATTTTAAAATCTTATGTAATTCCTGTTTCCACACAGTTTCAATAGCATGTATTCTGTATACAAGCCAGTAAATCTTATACATATGCCCCTTTGCATCCAAAAGAAATAAGCAGTAGTTTTTTCTCCTCCTTTCATTTTCCTATTATAAAATATGAGCCTTTTCAGAGGTGGCTTCTTTCACATTACTTTGCTTGTCATGTCAAACTGCTGCCTCAGCCAGATGAAGGACTTTGCTCAAGTACTGCATAGAAGTTAGGTGCTATTATATATATACATATATGCTCTAAAACCTCTTCATACACAGTAAAACACTCAAATATCAGCATCATGAAAAGCCAGGATAACCAGGCCTCTCAGTTTAGCCATAATCACACTGGAATACATCTCTTTCCCGCAAACTCAAAGGACTACCTAACATAGACAATTTCCTTTCAAGACAGAATATTTTTGTACTCTCCCCTGTTCATGCCGTACTAAAATGACAAAACAAATTGAACTCAATCCACACTTGTGTATTCACCATAAACTTAAACTTCTAGCATCATGACCAAATGCTGGCTGTATGGGACACTGTCCCCCCTCAAGAACTCAGTCCTGTGATTACACAAGTTCCCTGGCAAAGGGAGACTCAAGCTGGGAACAACTGGGTCACAGCTGCACTATGGAACTCCAGGCATTAGCACAGGAGTAAGGATGGCTGCATATGGTGTCTCAAATAGCGCCATGTACTGTAAAGCAACTGCAATTACTCTTTGGATGCATGAGGTTTGTACACACAATGACAAAGGACAGGCCTTTGGTACACATTGACAAAAAAATCAGCCGTCTATGGAAAACAATTTTCTAAGACACATATTTTCATTTTTGGAGGAGGGGAAAAAAAACCCACTGTTCACTTAGGTAATTTTAAAGCCAGTAACTAAATCAAATGGATTTTCAGGACACTGAAAGTCATTTTCTCTGCTAAAAGCCCACACCAACCCAACATCTATCGTTCCACCTGCAGTCAGTCATTTTACCACTCAGATTTTTGTAGAGAAAAAAAGGGTTTTTTCAGTTCCCTAATTATCACATAACCACAAATTAATTTCCACTTTGAAAAAAGACCAGAGGCAAAAATATTTGTGTTAAGAAGGAATTGTCTAAGAGGATAATTAATGTATGGAAGCATTGATGATCTTTTTTGATGAGCTGGGTGAGGGGATTGAATTTTCCACTGGCAAATTTGTGGACAAGTTGGGTCAGTGTTGATCTGCTGGAGGGTAGGAAGGCCCTGCAAAGGGACCTGGACAGGCTGGATTGATGGGCCAAGATCAGTGGCATGAGGTTCAACGAGACCAAGTTCCAGATCCTGCACCTGAGTCCCAAAAACCTCAGGCAGCACTATAGGCTGGGGGCAGAATGACTGGAAAGCTGCCGAGCAAATAAAAAGGACCTGGAGGTGCTGTTTGACAGAGACTGAACATGTGCCAATGTCTTCTCAGGCGGCCGAGCAGGCCAATGGCATCCTGGCCTGTATCAGCAATAGTGTGGCCAGCAGGACCAGGGCAGTGATTGTCCCCCTGTGCTCGGCACTGGTGAGTCCACACCTCAAGTCCTGCATCCAGTTCTGGACCCCTCACTACAAGAAAGGCATTGAGGTGCTGGAGCGTGTCCAGAGAAGGCCAGCAGAGCTGGTTAAGGGTCTGGAGCTTATGTCCAACAAGGAGCAGCTGAGGGAGCTGGAATTGTTTAGCCTGGAGAAAAGGAGCCTGGGAGTGACTTTATTGCTCTCTACAACTACTTGAAAGGAGGCTGCGGAAAGGTGGGGGTTAGCCTCTTCTCCCAAACAATCAGTGGCAGAAGAAGAGGGCTTAGGCTTAAACTGTGCCAGGTGAGGTTTAGGTTGGACATTAGGAAGAATTTCTTCACAGAAGGGGTAATTAGACACTGGAATGGACTGCCCAAGAAAGTGGTGGAGTCACCATTCTTGCAGGTGTTTAAGGAAAGACTGGACGTGGCATTCAGTGCCATGGTCAAGTTGACATGGTGGTGTTTGGTCATAGATTGCACTCGATGACCTCAGAGGTCTTTTCCAACCTACCTGACTCTGTGATTCTGTGACTGGGGACTAGCAAAGCGGGAGTGCCTGCACTGCCCTAACAGGAGAGCTCATATATGATCCAGTGACAGGTATAACTTGTAGTTCCTGTTTTATTAGACCTGGGTTCTTAAAGGTAGGTTAAAAATTCAAATATGGTATTTTAAATAAAAATTACTTGCATTTTAATGTTGTGAATCTACATATCCATTTGGAGTTGAATGGAATTATCTTGTCAGAATTTTTGAAAGCTTAATCATGTTTACTTAAGGAGTTGAGAAGCTGACTTTAAAGGCTCAGAAAAGTTTCTTGCTTCTTGAAGCTGCAAATGATATGATACCATCTCAGGGACAGTGCTCCAACCTCTAAAGGTCCAAAGGTGACACAGTAAATCCACTGACATTTACCTTCAAGACAACCATTACTGGAAGGCTTCCATTTGATATTTAACACTTCCAATCCATCCATTTTCTAATTTTACTGATCTCATACTTTACTGTGTGCTTTTGGCAATATCATTTGATTTATGTGCAAAATGAATCTTTAACTTATTATTTTAAAATAGAATCATAGAATATCCTGATTTGAAAGGGTCCCACAAAAATCATCAAATCCAACTCCTGGCCCAGCACAGGACCATCCCCAAGAGTCACAATATGTGCCTGAGAGCATTGTTCAAACACTTCTTGCACTCTGTCAGGGATTGGTGCTGGGACCACTTCCCCGGGAACCCTGTTCCAGTGCCCAACGACCCTCTGGGTGAAGAATCTTTTTCTACTATTTAACCTAAACCTCTCCTGACACAATTTCAGACCATTCCCTCAGGTCTTGTCACTCATCACAGAGAAGAGATCAATGTCTGCCCCTCCTCTTCCCCTCACGAAGCAGCTGTAGACTGCAATGAGGACTCCCCTCAGTCTCCTCTTCTCCAGGCTGAACAGACCAAGTGACCTCAGTCACTTTTTGCATGGCTTCCCCTGAAGGCCCTTCAACATCTTTGTAGCTTTCCTTTGGATGCTTTTTAATTGCTTAATATTTTTCTTATATTGTGGCTCCCAAAACTACACAAAATAGTCAAGGTGAGGCTCGCTCGCAGAGCAGAGCGAGACAATCCCCTCCCTTGGCCGGGTGGCGATGCTGTGCCTGATGCACGCCAGGACATGGGTAGCCCTCCTGGCTGCCAGGCCACTGCTGACCCAAATTCAAGTTTCCTTCAACCAGGACCCCCAGGTTCTTTTCCACAGTGTTCCTTTTCAGCATCTCCTTCCCCAGTCTGTACAACCAGAGTTGCCTTGTCCCAGGTGCAGAATCTGGCACCTGTCTTTGTTAAACTTCATACAACTGGTGATTGTCCACCCCTCTAATTTGTCAAGGTCTCTCTGCAGGGCCTCTCTGCCTCTGAAGGAATCAATAGGTCCTCACAATTTAGTGTCGTCAGCAAACCTACTTAATATACTTTGCGCATCCAAGTTATTTATGAAGTTATTGAAGAGCACTGGCCCTGTGGAATGCCACTGATGACCAGCTGACAGCCTGATGTCACCCTATTTGCTGTAACCCCTTGCGCCCAAACTACAAGCCAGTTGCTCACCCACCACATGATGTGTCTATCCAGCTGAGTGCTGGACATCTTATCCAGAAGGATCCTGTGAGAGACAGTATCAAAAGCTTTACTGAAATCCAAAAAGATTACATCAACTGGCTTCCCTTGGTTAACTAGGCAGGGATAATTGGACAACTTAGTTAAGTTCTGTAACTTTTTTTAATTTCCCAGTTTTAATATCAAGCATCTGTATAGGTAACTCCTAGAGCAATTTCTAACCCATCCAGGCTGCAATTTTGTGAAAAATATACTGATGCGTTATATAACTTAAGATCAGAGAGGAAAATACCCTCATCCAAACATCTACTTGAGACTCTGCAGTTTGGGGAGGCAGCCCCACTGGACCCCAGCCTAGGGAACTGATGCAGTATAAATCATGGAAGATCTGCAAAGAGCCTGAAGCACTCAGAACACACACAGACAGGCCCAGGGTCTGGCATCACTGCAGTGCCAGCTTCCTGAGGTACATTGCTGTGCCATGATGTGTGGTGTAGGCATGGCCTAAATACTTAATGTCTGAGCACTAACTAATATTCATAGAAAACAGATGGGTTGGAGGAGATTCCAAATGCCTGAAGCTCTTTTTTGTCCTCACCCTGCTCCTGCATGGAGTATCTGGCAGCTGTACTCTAAATGTTTTAATTTGCTTTGAATTAAACTTCTCTCTTCTCTTGTCCTACCCATTTATTTTTTCATACTCTGCTTGTGACCCTCTCTGCACATGTGGCTGTTTTAATTATGAATCTGCTTGAGTAGGACAACCTGTGTTTGGCCTATCACAATATTTACCTCTGAGTCCAGGGAGATTTTTTTAAGCAGCACTTTCAATGCTAGATTAATCTGTTACCTTGTTCTACACTGCGGCTTGCTACAGAAATCCTCTTAAAGGTCTTTAAAGATTTTTTTTACCCATGGTTTAAAATATAATGAAGAGGTTTTTCTTTTAGTATGACCTTTGAATTTAGCTGATGAAGTTAAAAACACTTCTGCAAACTGCTCTGGTTTGTGTAACAAAATAATTCAACCCTAATAACTGTGTTCCTACATCTCATGAGAATTGTGTAGCTCTTTGAGCTCCTTTAAAAAAAGTCTAATCAATCTGAGCACATTTCATTAAAATCAGAGAACATTTCATTAAAAATTAAGAAAGAAAATGAAGGCAAAGTCTTCAAACGACTCAAGTATGTTACACATATGTGAGAACTTGTGTACACACACATGCTGAAGTACAACAAATCTAGATGATGTAAAATAAAAAAGACTGACTTGCTTGTTCTCTGATCTGATTATCACTCATATATTATTTAAATCTGGTAAGTATCTTAGTTTGATTAAATGCCATAAATGAGCATTTCTATTAATGTTTAAGAAGGCATAAAAGTTACCACAAAAAAGCCTTTCTGACCACTGCAATTTATGGTTGCTAAAACTAATATTAAAATTAAATTATTTAAAGATAATTGCATGCCACTGAAGTACTGAAATTAATTTTCAATCTTTTTCCTGTGGTATTATTTTAAACTGAAATCCAGACTAAGATCCATCTGTATGCTATGACTTACTTCCCAATGTCCATTACAACTCCTTCAAACCACTCTAGTCCAGTTGTTTCTTTCCCATTCAAAAAATCAAGTTGGACCACCTTCTCCTCATATTCTTAATCTTTTATTCTAAGTAAATGTTAATAACAAGTAGCTCAAAGCTGAAAAGGAATTAAATTTGGTTTTTATTAGCCTTTTACAGGCTCCATCTGCTTGTACCAAATATGATGTTTGCCACTGCAGCCATGGCACAGTGCATTACTGCTGTGTTTGGCTACACCAGCAGTCCTGATAGCCTGAGAAATCTTCTTGATGTCCCATCTCATTGACAAGGGATTCGGATGAAGAGTAGATTCAGAAACCTGACAGAAAAACAGTCAAGAGGTTTCCTGCTGTCTGGTTTCCTGCTCCACTCTCATTTTATGTCTCTCCAGCTAAGGAGGCCACTATACCTCAACTCTATTTAAATCTGGAACTGATTTATATACTGAAGAAGGCTGAGCAGAAAAATATGGATTTTTATAAGAAACTGGCTAGCCTCACTAAACAAACAGTCCAATCAGAGGATGACTTTCTTGAGTTTAATGACTGAACCACAATAGAGTTTGAATAAGCCGGACACCAGGAAAGAACACCATTGTATTCATGTTGGACAGAAATCTTCAGGAGGCTAAAAAAGGTCCAGCAAATTGAAATGAGGTATAAAAAAAAAAGCCAGCACTGTGCCGTTTCAGCACAAACTAACTTGCTCAGTTCTGAATGAATGAGACAAGAGCTACTTTAAGACTGTCTTAGACTTCAGCCTCCAGAGGAGTCTTTAACCCACACGGTTTTAATTCTTCTCTGGCTCAGAGGCCAGAGGGCACTTTCTGGTGCCATCTGCTCTGGTCTCCAGTACTGTGACAAAGCAAAATACCACAGAAAAGGCTCCACCAGACAGGATTTTTGCCTGCTCATCACTAAAGGTGCTTGATGAGCTTTCAGAGCCCTGATAACAACAGGTAGGTTCACACATGCCTCTTCATCGGTACACACCTAATGTCACCAGTGAACCTGAACAGAAAAACCTCTACAATATGCATCCCATGAGGTGGCTTAATGATTTTTACTCAGATTAAACCCGACATGTATTCCAGTTTACCCCACTGTCTTAAAGACATTTTGTTGATCTCTGATTATCATGGTGCATTACACCACATGCTCTTCCATCCTTGTACTCGGAGAGCAACAAGCAAAAGCCAGACTTGTCCCTGCTTGTGCTTTAGAATAAATGACTTCATGAGGCCTGAGAGCTGTAAGAATGAAATGCAAGGGCAAGAAGAGGTACTAGTTTCATAACGATATAATGTTAAGGACTTCAGCAGAGTTACTTCTGGTCTGGACAAATAAAAGTGGGACTGAAAGATTCCTTACAACTTCTCATAATTGAAATCTTTAAAGATATGCTGTCCCTAGCAAATTCTGTTGTAAGGTCCCCTGCATCTATAGAATAGTTGGGATAGAAGGACAATAAAAGGACTTAAAAAAAAGTCTTAGTCACCAAACTCGCTGTGCTGCATCAAACTGCACTAAAACCAATCATCTGCAAGAGCACATTCAAACTGTGTGGGTCCTGTGTCTCAGTACAGCAAAGCCGGAGGGCAATGACACTACATCCAAGAGAAGAAGCAGAAGGAGACTTGGTTTGGTGCCTAGGCACGCTCCCTTTCCATGTCTCTGATTTAACGTATAGCGATGGTAAAGAAACAGAAGAGACACAGCAAAATTTCCACTCCTGGGCATATGATACAAGGTAACTTAATGTGCACAAACACATTAGAAGAATGTGCACAAACACATTCATAGACGGTGTCTAGAAACCAGACTTCACAGATAACTTTTCAGAAAAGTATTTAATTCCAGGATTTGTTTTAGAAAACTAAATTGGCTTTTCATAGAATGAAATCCATACCCATCAAAGGAGGCGGATTCTTGAACAACCTTCCAAAGAAGGAGCCAACCACCGCTCTTAAAAATTGAGATCTTTTTGAAAGAAGTTAAATAACAGAATGCTTTCCTTATTCTACAATCCTGTATTTTTAAATAAAACTATTATTAATAAAGCACTAGAAAACATCATGTTCAAATATTAATTCAGAAGTAAACAAGTAAAAATTTGAATACAGTAGCATTTTACCTTTCTGGATTTTGATTACCATAAGCTCTTACTCAGGCACCCACTGTTTTCCAGATCACTGTGTCAAGCTCCATCCTTACCTCCTATTCCAGTAAGTACATGGAGGTGTTCAGCTTCAGTTTAAGACCAGCTTGCCATGCATCAAAGGTTTGACAGGCCCAAGGAAATTATTCACGTCTTAGTGAAAAGTAATGCCATCATTCTTCAAATAATCATAATGGAAGATTAACCATGAGAATCTAACTGTGCCTTCCTGCAGTACAACTGGCAGATGGGGCACAAGAGGATACAAGCAAAACTTCAAGGTTCACCTCTGGATCCTTTTGTAGAGAATTGTGGTGTGGGGGGATCAGTCCAGGAAGCAACCAAATGGGCACAGAATTGCTCTTCTACATTTCAGAGCTATGGATCAACATGGACTTAAGTTTTAAGTCTTTCCTCTTTCCTCTTGCTTCTCCATCCTGGCTGCACAGCCCACAGGCAGCCATAGGACACACTTCTGGCATACGTTAATAAGGGGTAGACAGAGGGAAATAGTATCTCAGAAAAAATTCCTACAAAATTTAGAATAATCAAGATTAACTATTGATTAAAAAAATAGAGTAGTATAAACATCTTTACTTTCAGCTGAATATTTTGGATTGCTTTCTCAAATACTTGTGCAATGTAAGTATGTGGACACAGTCAATCTAGTGGAACATCTTCTAAGAAAGTAATTTATCTTAATTATAGCAAGCATGCAGGACAACCTAACATAACATTAGAAAATTTATCTAGATTATATAATAGGCCACTGCAAAGCAGTTAAATAATGGCTCATGAAAAGGAATTGTTAATTAATTGATTTACAGCTATTCTTCTTCCATTAGTAGCAAATTTTGGGCTAAAAAATAACAATATTTGCACTTAATAATTTCTTGGACAAGACAACAAAAGAAATTTTTCAGTGGTTTTACTGCTGGCCCCCTTAGACAAAATACCTAATTTTCATTTCAACATCTTAACTTTTTTTTAAAATTATATCCAGATAATTTACAATCTAAACCTCACTTTAAGATGAAGTGCTGGAGAAGATAATGTCTAAGCATAGTGCATAAGTTGTACCCTGCACTCTTTGTGGGGAGAGAAAGAAGAGAATTGCTTGCTGAATATGAAATCAGCCCAAGTTCTATTAACTATACATCAAAAGAAATTAAAAGAGCAAAAATTGTGATTCTCATGGTATAAAGCCTTAAATATGTTCAGCATTTAGTTCTCAGCTTCATCATAAATAACTTATAAAAATCAACTGAGTGCATTTTAAGTAGACTGATCTACATTGCAAGAAAGCTGTCTATATTAAGAATATTATCTACAAAAATTAGCAGGAAAAACCTTAAAGCTACTCTTAAAGTTTTAATTTTTCCCAAGCTATCAGAATATGAATAATTTTAAAATTAACCAATTGTTATCTAACTTGAGCCATTTCTAAACTGTCAAAGAAAAAACATTTATCCATTTATATTTTTTACGTTGTTTTTACCTCTTATAATACATATGAACCAACAAGAAAATCTTACTGGAATACAGGGGAAAGATTTAGATGAAGCAATTTGCTTCACACTTTCTTACAGAGTTTGCCTGTAAGATATTCACTTCAAAAAATCGTTGTGACTCTACACCACGTCACTCTCAAACTCAGCTATTGAGAATTTTTAGTTACATTTTCAATGGACCATAGATCAAACAAACACAACTTGAAGATGAATTTTGGTTTTATTCACTCAAAAGTCATACACAAGCATATCATATGGTTTGATAATGAAGAGGGCATTGACCTTATCATCTTTCAGGTCCTCTGGCTATTCCAGACCCTGATGGCATTCCCAGAGTCTCTCACTCCAGTGACAGAGCACATCACTGGCCAAAGCTGCCTGCCAGGTGTGGCCCCACAGCACATCTAACTGAGTTCACAACCTGCAAAACTGGTGTTTTTCCTGTGGCTGAAATAAATTGATTAAGTAGAATTTTTTTTAAAGCCAGCTACTCAGTATTCATTAATGAGAGGACAGGAATTGGATCAAATCAGTGAAATGACCACACCCTGAAATTTAACCTTCACTATCAAACTTGCAAATCATCTTAGAAATCCCTCATCTCAGTCTGCTGCCCCAAAGACATCACTTCTTCCCCTTACATTTTACTTAGTCATTATTTCTAAATTATTATGAATAAATGAAGATTTTATTTGTTTATTTATTGTTCTTTTGGCTTCCATGAACATACACACCTAAGCAATTGGTTTATATACTCCATCTGGTATGTTCCAGCACAGACATTACTGCAGAAATGTCTCTGAATAATTAGGTACAGTGAGTGGGTTATATGTAACCATTGCAGCTGAGCTCCATACAGAAAGAAATACTGACAAAGATGTATAGAATATTCACAGAAAGAGTTTTGACACCTTCCAGTGCTAGAGAAAGTCATTAAAATAAAGGACATAGTTATCATCTGTGCTACTGTAAAGTCATAAGACTCCCAATGAAGGCTAAAAAGCTGCTGTTCTGGATACAACAAAAACTATAATTGAGTTTTCCAACCATTTTATTCCAAATAAAGAAGTTTAATAACACAGAAAGAATGAAGCATTGCTATTCTCACATTTAATTTGATGAACTTGAGTAAAACAAGAGCTTAGCATTTTTGATTTGTCCTTTACTGCAACCAAGAGCAGAGCTCAGTCCTTGTATTTATTCCCCTAGCTCAGGAAGGAGGCATTGCACTGCACAGCCACGTGGCACCTACATCAAATGACTCAATTCACAGTGTCAGGCCACAGGGCAGGCAATGGGTCTCTCACAACTGGCAACCTCTAGTGACCAGTCTCCTTTTGCCATTTGCTCACTTGGTCTGAGAACCACTGCTGTCAATCACTCAAAGTGCTTCCTCCATCAGAAGTTGTGGCTGAAATTTCACTTAATATAAGTGAAAGGTTTTGGATGTGCACAAACATCAGGTTAAGCACAGAAGGCCACTACAAATGGAACCTGTAGCATTAAATGTTACCTTTCACCCCTGAAAAAAGATGTCTGGAGGTTTTTTTTTCTAAGTCTCATCATAACTTTCACTTTTTAACAGAATTTCATTAAAAAAATATTAGTGCAAAATAATAACATATATATAGACCTCAGTTTTCCATACTTCTTTCAGGCTAAGAAAGAAAACAAACATGGAAAGTATAGAAATGAACAGCACATATTTGCTCCTCTTTTTCTTTTCCTCCAGTCTCCATTACAAATAGCTGACAGTATAAGGAATTCTATAAATCATGGTAAGATGCATGCCAGAACCAGGAAAACAAAGTCACCTGTGAAGTGTCTGCAGGCACAGCAGAGATACAGTAAAACAGAAAAACTCTTAAAAGAGTCACCTTGAAAAGTAGTAAGGCACAGCACTCATCTCCACTGTGGGGAACAAAGAGGAAGCACATTAAACCATCCGAGACACACTGTGGTAGTTAAGAGAATGAAGTTTCTCTGAGAAAGCACATATTTCTGTTTTTAAAATCTTTTATCTTCACACTTTCCCTGTTCGAGATGGTTTTGACAGAATTTTCTAAACTCCCACTGGATTGAAAACAAGAACATATTACAAGTCCAGAGAGAAGTGTCATGAGAATGAGAATGATTTTCTGAGCATTTGAAGAGAAAAACCAGTTCAAAAAGAGATTAAACAAATTCCTGGTGGACAGGTTAATTGGAAACTACTGAACACCCACCAGCTGGCTCTGGATCAGGGATTCCCTGAGTATCTGAAGGCTGGAAGCTGGGGAGCTAAAGCAGAGGAAGCATTTGTTGTTAGTGACTGTTCAAGCTAGGATGCTGGACTAGGCCTGGTCCAGTACAGGCATCCTTATGGCCTTGCATTATGCTTCCCAACAAATCTGAACTGTATCCACTCTCACCCAAAATATCCTGTGTGACAAGCTAGTCCTGGGTGTCTCAGACAGGTATGGATGCTGTGTAGGAACGATGGCAGCAAAATAACCAACATTACCAGTTCTCTGAATACTACTAAATGCTTACTTGGATGAAGTCTTTGGCAAAGGTTCTTTACCAGCCTCTGGAAAATAATGGTTCTCTTTTTTCTCAACAAAAGCCCATTAAAAAAAATCTTCATGGTCTGGATTGTTACCAGGCTACCAATGGACTTCTGGTTGCTGTAGCCCAGGCAGATTTTTCTAACAGAAATAACAGGTAAAAGGGGTCTATATTTTATGTCAGATGGTACTCAACTGTTTGGCATCTCCTTCTTTAAAGTGTTATCTCATTAATGACTAGATTCCGGGTGAAAATTAAGGTAGTCTGGTTTATTTTTAAATGTGTTCCAAACAGAGATTCAAAGGAGAAGATGTTGGGGGGAAGAGGAGAAGGGTGTTTCTGTCTCCTTAGTATGTGATCCTAGATACCGCTTCACTACAGCTCCTGTAGTATATGTAAGCAGCACTTTTACACCCAAGTGTGTCTGTGTCTATTTCAATTTGGACTGGTTTACTTTATCTGACTCCATATGTGAACATGTCTTTATTTTATAGAACATGCAATGTCTAAAAGGATTTTTCATTACTTACTCTTTAAGATTATAGCAAACAAAGCATTAAAAAACAATCAAACAAAAAAATACCCAAAATGCAAACCTCAAAATCACAACGATGACCCTGCTCTGTAAATGTACTAGTAAGTGACAGAAGGTACAAATCCTCTGAAGAAACTATCACCAATACCAGGAATAGTAACCTCCTGATTTTGGCCTGTAGTTTTGGCTCATGGAATAACCCAGAAGGTCCTAAGGAGTTTGGCTGCATCCCAGTGGCCTGTGATCACCCGCATATGGACAGCTCTACAGGCCAGAACCTCCACAGCACCACACACAGCAGCTTGTTTGGCCGCCAGCCACACCGCTGGCACAACCCACACCTTAACACCTGAGAACAACATGCAGGTAACACCAGGGTGTATCTGATCTGCCAGTCCTGCCCATGACAGGATGCCGGAGAATCTGGCCACAATTCTGCCTCTTACTTCCCAAGAACACCCTGTCCTTACAGAATTTGGGGATTTTGGAACTTTTCGCATCAGAGTTAGCGCCCTTCTGCCTAATAGTCTTTAATGGATTGCTCCTCTGCAAATTTGTCTCATCACTTTCTCAGCCTGTATAAGAACATTTTGCACCTATACACCCTGTAGCAATAACATCAACAGTTTAACTGTTCCTTAAATAAAATACTTTCTTTCACTTATTCTGAAGCTTTTCTCACTACAGAGCAAGATTTGAATGAAATAATTACAAGAAACAGCGACAGTCATTCCATTCTGCACACTCTTCATGCTCCCCTCACCCCACTCACCCATCTGCTTCCAAGGCTAAAGACGCATACTTTATGTCTATGGTATTTCATTTATTTTCAAGAGTCTGGTTATTATACTTCACAACAAAATTCTTCCAGTTTTATATTTCCTGCAATGTCCCATCAGGATTCCTCCTCTCAGCAATACCAAAGAACTAATCAGACTAGATATGAACAACTGCAATACAGAAAATTATACGCAATGAATCAAGCACTTCTTTTCGGTGCTTCCTGTATATAAACTGAAGGCCACTAAAATACTCTAAAACCAATATGAGAATTATTTGCTCTATATGGGTAGAATTCAGAAGTTAAGTGTTCCAATGTACAAGAGTCAGAAACCTTTTGTAAAATATACATGTATGTCCTCTGTTGCTATCAGTGCCAGTCCCAGTTCAGGAAACAAACAAATCTGGAGGACCTAAGTGAAGTACAGCTGAAAAAGGCTGAATTCAGTGCCTTGCATTCAGCAGTAAGCTGCTATTTTTGAGGCAGATCCTGCCCCCACCTCTGCAGGTATGGCTAAGCCCTGCTCACAGAACTAGGGCAAGCCCTGGGCATGAAAGGAAAAGTATCCTTCTCTTGGCAGGCAGAAACATCCAGCAATGGAGTATTCCAAGCGCAGAAGACTGTTGCATTTTCTTGCTTTACTAGGATCATGAGATGACATGCTGCCTCCTTAGAAAAACTTTACATGGTTTTCCTTATAAATTAACCAGTCTCAATTTTAAAGGTGTGTTGTGGGTCGCAGCTGCTTGTGCACTGCCATCAGGATGAGAACTCTTCTTGCCCATTTAGTGAATTAATCAATAAACTACAATTTCATACAGTACATGTGAACCCCCTGAGATCCTAAAAATAGACTGAATGATAAATTTCTCTTTCTGGATTTTTCCATGCTTCTTACTACTAAAACCATGAAGAGAAAATACACAGGAGAGTATCATGCATCATTGGTGTCAAATTATTAATTAGCAAAGTCTAACTTTTCCGATGGGAAAGCTGCCCATAGATTTCACAGCAGCTATGCAGGCTAGGAGGACAGGAAGAGAGGACGGGGTAACACGCTCTCCCCGTGTGTTGAAGCTGCCTAGTAAGAGGATGAAGAGCTCATGCTCAAGGGTCAAAAGGGAGGATGATGTGCCCTGGTCCCAGCCCTGATGCTTTGGGTGTTTTGGGGTCTGAGATGTTCTCATTATATGACTCCTGGAACAGGTGAGCAGAGGACACAGAGCAGAGAGGTTAGCTCTAGGATGAGGATTTGAGAAAGGAGGAGGAAGGAGAGAGAAACTCAGCAGGAACTGATGTACTGGTTTTTCTCCTGGTACCTTGGCTCTGTTGGAGCATGTTTCAATGCCCACAGCAGGCTGTCCCAGCAGGTTAAATGGACTCCATGCATACACAGCCCGCTGGGAAGCAACAAGTGCTCCTCTAGTTAGGGTGGTGTAAAAGGGGGAAAAAAACCCACCCATCACCACTGGAACTCACACACCTTTGGCGTGAATAGCACCTTATTCCAAGGTGCTGGAGAAATGCACATATTTAGCCACAAAGGAGACTAGTAACTAACAAGTATTTCTCTAATACTAGCAGCACAAGTGCCCCCTTTTCCTTCCCCAGGTGCTTTTCAAATGGATGTTTCAAATCAGGTATGATAAGGGAAAGAAAGGACAAATCAGGTCAGGAGTTCTAAAAGGTAAATGGCGGAACATTCCTATCTCCCGTGCAAGGTTCAGTTCTGCTAAAGACAAAACATTTGAACCCAATAAATAGCAAAACTATTATTTTCTTCTGGAATAGTAGTAGAACTATATAACTATTTTCCAGTAGTTTCCACTGTTTCTAGTGGAGTATAAAACCAATAATGACACAAAGCGCAGAATTAATTCTATAAATGCAGCCATGATCAATACAATGCTACATTACCATCACAAATGTAGTAATGTCTTAAAAATTCAGTTTGGGATTTCTTTCTGTCTTATGATAAAATAGAACTTATTTGTGCAGGTTAACAACCCAAATTATCTTCCTTTCCATGAAAAAAAAAAGTGCATAACTCCTAAAGTAAGATGTTACTGCAGGCAAGAAAAGAGATCAGAAGCTACAGTGTTGGCAGTAGTAGCCAATGTGAAGATCTTGAGCTACATGTAATTCATAACCAGTTCAGGTACAGCTCCTAGGCTTGGCTTACAGCCTCCATGGACAGTGTGGTTGTCTGAAACCTTAGATGTGGTAGGAAACTAGCAACATGTTGTGTTGAGGCTGCCATTGCCAGTTGATATTGAGCCCCACGAATCCCAGTGCAGGGAAGCAGAGGAGCTTACATTTCTCTGCTATTATTTCTATTCATATTGAGCTTTATTTTGAAGTGTCTGATTCACTCAAGATGTAATAATCATATAAGAGATGATTGTGTTGCCTGGACAAATTGAAATTTGTCCAAATGTGATTCTGCATAATGAAATAACTGATCAATAGCATCAAATACCAATCAATGCTATCAGTAATTCACGTACTCCTTATTTGTGGTCGTAGATTCATGGAATCATTTAAGTTGGAGAACACCCTATCCTACATTATTCTGAGAAGTTGGCAAAGGTGTGACTAAACAGGTATTCACATAACAAAAGTGCTCGTTATGAGAGCATCAAACTCTATGTCAACCTAAATAATCCTCCAGTCACTCCAAACAGACCACCCTGATAAGATGCAAGCGAATCTGGAAAAGGCCTTGCTTTTCCTTGCAAGGCTTCCCCTTCTCCATTCTAAACCCTTTTCCTTCTGCATCACACTGAAAGACTGCAGAAACAGCAGCAATGGAACCTTCTACTGGTTTCATTCCCATTAAACTACACGTAAATATAGCAGAAAGGACTTAATTTAAGTTACTCTGAGAAACAGGTTTTCTACAAGAAGTAAAAAAATGTAAAACAAAGCAGAAATCCTTCTGATACTTCTGTCCTATTTGGCAGGAGAAAGCTGTTGCCAGTTTCCAGCTCACAGCCCTTGGCTGTTTCCCGGCTGAGACTTCTCCCTAAGGCTGTCCCTGAAATCTCCTCATCAAAGAGCACAAGGGAACAGTGTGCTCTGCCCCAGGAGGAGGACAAAGACCAGTCAAATTTGTGACCGCTCTGCAGTCATTCCCTGCAGCTATTAAATCCCACTCATCCCCCACTAAGAGCATTTTCAAAGGGGCCCAGTCTTCCAGACCTGGAAAGTTAAATCAAGAGCAAGTTTAGGAAGAGTCTGGTTCCAGCCCTACCATGAAAGGCTACGTATTTTGGTCCATAAGAACAGTTCAACCTTCCCTGTAGAGCATGAACTAGAATCTGTCACAGGCTGCATACAAGGTCCTGAAATTCCTAAGCACTTTCTGATGATGTTGTCTAACATCTAAGTTCATTATTTTGCCTGTTTAATGAGTTAAAATACTCCATTTTTTCAGATGTCAGTGTTTTCCTATGAGGAAATATGTCCTAAACTTCCCCCAAGTGTCTGCTGGGATATCAAAGTGAACATCATTACCAGAACTAGGTATGTACAATTAATAACACAGTTTTTCATTTCCATCTGTTCATCCAACCAAATTTTGTATTTCATTTCTAAAACCATTTTCTGGTCAGTAACAACAAGTATGAAGTCTTGTGACACAAAAATGTCAAACTGGTGGCATTCATCTGATGTCAAGAGCAGCAGTAACACTTTTACAGTCTGCTGGGTTTCTCCACACAGAAGCAAACAAACAGCCCAAGGGTAATTTATTTCATCCTGTAACAGGGTGCAGTGGGACCAGCCCTGTATCTAATGAATAAGATCATCGTTCCCATGCCTCTGAAGAAGGATTCAGGATGGGATATTGGTTGCTGGACTGAACAGGAACAAATATTGTGGTTAAGTCATATTCCAGCACCCAGAGGAACGGCCTGTGTTTGAACTCCCCATCCTGAAAGGTCTGCAGATTTCTGTGCCATTATCTTATGTAGTATACCTGCTTCCAACATCAAATCTTGAGGAACAGATTTTGCTGTCTACGCCTATTTTATTTTCTGCTGTATTGTTCCTCCAGTCCTTTGTGCTTTCCTGTACCCATACCAGATCCATGTTTTCAGATACTAAACCCATGTTTAAAATAAAGAATGAGATTTAGCTCAAGAATCTCATCTGAAAAATTCTAAGTAATTTCACTGACCTACATTCATCAATGAATTTATAGCCTCCAGCTCAAAAGGCAGGTGAATAATTATTTTTATAAAGTAATCTTTATTGTGCCAGTCTTTTATTTAGTAAAAGCTACCAGCAGAAATCCTATGACACAGGCTTCTCTTACCAGTTTCTCCTAAGAGACTAAAGACCTCATTTCCAATATACTGAAATATTACTGTACTGTGAACAATGTCTTCAGCAAATGAGATTGAGAAGTTTCAGTTCTCTTTCTGCTCAACTAAGTCTAACTAGTCTAAACTAAAGAGTCTTTGGTGCTACCAGCGAGTGAAGTTTAACTCAACCCTGTCATCCCTTTAATTTTATCTACAGGAAAATGTTAACAGAGGGAAAACATGCCTATTCTCAGTTACTGCTGAAAAATTAGTACTTAGGGAACAGACTTGTTGAGCAAGCAGGTATTATATACAGAGATATTTTTCTGTTAATAAGCACTGGTAAAGTATCTGTATGTTATGTGCTTTAAATTATTTTATGCAATTGCTAATTTTTAAGTGTCTGAGGATCTATTTAATCAATCAAATGCAATCTGATTATTCTCAGTGATTACTTCTCAACCATGGGATGAAATGTAAAAATAAATAAATGACTAATAACAGTGCATAATACAGTGAATCGCAGGAAAAAAAATTATATTGTGTTATCAATAATTTAGAAGCATGCTCCTGCTTGCAAAGATATATGCCAAAGTATTTTTTTACAGCTAATCTAGTATTTTGCCACTTTTGGAACAATACCAACTGCATGATAATTTAATATGCATTAATTCCTGTTATTAATTCCTCTGACTAATATGCATTAATTCTGCTTTCTCTTTATAGTAACAAATGAAAACCAATATAGAACAGTAGAAGAAAACTTTCCTTTTACTTATCACAAGGCCCTAACTCAGGAGTTTGACAATGCTACTTTACCGCAACAGGGAGCGAGAACTGATCTGTGTTCATTTGAGTTCACATGATGCCTAAGCACCACCTCTTAAAGCTCCTGATTTTCCTACTAGTCACCCCTTCAGTTACTAACTGAACTGAATGGATCTGCTCTACAGCCTAGAGCAAGAACAAAATCAATAAGATTTGGTAGCATGCATCAATTCTCTGATTGTAAATGTATTTACTGAAAGACAATTTTCCAGAATTAAGTCCAAGTCAGTTAAAATTTGCAAATCTGCAGTTTGAGAAAACCAAGTGCTGTAACTGAATCTTTTGCTTTATAATGAGAATAACAAAGACAATATTCCAACACGTTATGAATGGCACTTCCGTCCACATTAAACTGCCTTTTTTTTTTTCTAACAATATCCCTTACTAATAAGACGCTTGCAAGATTGTCTCTTCTTGACTCTTTTCTCTGTATAGTACCATGGATTACTTATTGGTATTTTAAGTTATATAATTACCCGGTTATCTGAGGAGATTGTGAATAACAACAACAACAACAACAACGATCTGTTCTTCCTCAAATTACCTATATTAACAGCAAATAGTTAATGGGTTGCCTTTGCTTTCCTCTCTCTTTATTCGAGCTGTTTACTCTGTAGTGACTAAAATATTTATGTACGCTCCTCTGAAAATCTCAGCCAAAGCAACTAAAAATCATGGTCCCCAGGGAATTTCAATGGACCCTGGATACCTCTCTCAAACACCTTGGAAAACCTAGCCATTATTTTTTAGAGAATATTAGTATTTCCAATTCTTCATCTTTTATTAATATAGCTGTTTCCTCATTAAACCCAGGTAATTTTAGTATCTCACCTTCAATGTGAAAAAAATGAGAATGTTGTTATAAGATCTGTGAAACTGTTATTATGGCTGTGATGCTTTTTATTTACGACAGTCAAAGAATGAAAGCAATGTTCATTCACTGATACATCTGGATATAGTAGCAAAGCATTGAAACAGCTGAGCCATATATCAGTAAATCACATATGTTCCGAATTCAGTATTTGAATGTGCAACCTTTAACTGTACATGTGCGAAATTCTCTCTCACAGAAATACACTTCCATTAATTTACTCAGTTTCCATGATAAATGAAGTTAGGTATTCCCTAAATAACTGAATGAAAGGAATGTAGGAAGGTTTTTTCCTGCTGTTAGTTATTCTCATTTTTACATCTGTTTTCATGGTCGAAAGCCTGCTTAATCTGCAAATTACGCATTTCAGGTAATACTTCATGGCAGAAGCAGAGAAAATAGAGTAAATCCTCCATGGCAAATGAAGACTGACTAGCATCTTTGCGAGCAGCCAGCTATCATACACGTCTTCCTCGCTAGTATCGTGTGAGCTCCTCACTGCTGTCTCCGCCATCCCCGCGCTCTTCCCGGCCCAGAGCTCGCACGCCCAGGAGTGTGTTTGCATTCAGCACACGCGAGATACAGGCTTTGCCAGGGAGGATTTTTAACAGCCCTCCCCGCTCCCCACCCCTCTAGATGCTCCTCTTCCCTCTAGGTGTGCTTTCCTTCCCCAGGCTTCATCTCGCTGCGAGCGCTGCTGTGGCTGCTCCGGGGGCCGGCGCGCCCCTCCCAGCCCCGCGCTGTGACTCAGCATCCCGCAGGCCTTCCTTCGGATCCGGGAACCCGCACCGCCTCTGCCCGCCGGCCGGGCATCGCCCGCATCCCCGAGCATGTGAGCCTTCCCCAGCACGGGAAAGAAGCGTGGTGGAAGGGAGAACCCTCGGGCATGAGCAGGCGGGGTGCAGCTCCCGCACAAGGAATGCGTTCCCAGACGGACCGGCGGGTTCAAAACTGCCGCTTCAGCCCGATGATTGCTTGTTTTTAGTCGGGCAATACTAACAATGCCTGATCTCTGGCACAGCGTTCTTCCAGTTGATTATTTGGTAATTAACAAGCAAACACACACTGTTCACTGAGACAGGGCTCCATATGTGTTTCTGTGCAAATGTGGCATAAGGACTCAGGGATCCAAAACTGGCCCATCAGGCGTTATTAGATGCAAATGCAAAATTACAGTGTAAACTCAAATAAAAAGGCATTTACCCAAGGAAGGGTGGCATCCTGTTGTGACTGCCTGTAATGCTTACTGGCAATACTTCTTCGCTCCTTGAGATCACACAGGTAACAGCTTTCAGGTTTATTAAACTAGCTATTTCTCAATACTCTGTGACAATATATCTCTTTGAAAGTATGGGTATGTCTTCAAGTTACTGAACACAGAAGCTAAAGCATTTGTACTCCTTTTCCAAAATACAAAGATCTACAAGTGCAAAAAATATTAGTGATGTAGAATTTTTAAGCATTTACTGTAGCAAATAATTTATTTTTAAAATGTAACTTATCTTCTTTTAAAAGGTGGTATCTTTACTGTACATCTGTATTAGTTAGATAATTTTCTTGAATATATCCAAAATTGTCAAATGTGCAAATTAAAAAAATGTAGACTACTTTTTATTTTTTTTTTTAAATTTCCAGAAAATTCCATAATTAGAAATAGCTGTACTTCTATGTAAAATTTCTAAGAGTACATAGTTTTGTGAAGGACAGTAAGGACAGACTTGTCTAGGCACTGAATGAAAGCCCAGACTTTTATCCAAAATATAACAGTATAATCATCTTAGTTATTTACAGGACAGACAAGCAATAGATTCTGGGATGCATTTTCCTGGTACACATTTTACTGTAGCTTGCAAATGTTAGAGAAAATGTACAGAAAGAGGGAAAAAGTCAATGCAATTTCATTGTCATTATTCAGTTAGGACCTCTAATGAAATAGATCATGTTATTATATTGATCACCTCAGTGACTGTCCTGCCCCTCCCCACAACGCAGTCATCTATAGCAGACAAAAACTCATAGAAATGTTCACTCTTGAACAAACTGCAGGATTCAAACACGGTATTTAGTCTCAGCAAAATTTAAAGCATTTAAAAATAAGCAGACTAGTAGAATCTCTGCAGCTATATCCACCTGAGAATCCTGACTCTGCATTCCAGCCCAGGTATCTGAGTCAATGTAACCACACTGCATCATCATAATCCTGTCTCAGCATATTCCCTCTACTGCACTCAAATCCACAAATAAAAAATACCCTTTTTTACCTCAGATGGTGAATTCCTTCTTGTCCTTTTGTTCATAATAACTATTCCAAGTTCGCATCTTTGAAAAAATACAAGGATGGTTACACCAATAAACTTCGCAATCCTCCCTGCGGCAGAAAGCAAATTACAAAAAAAAAAAAAAAAAAGACTTCAAACTGTGACCTCAGAGCAGAGCACAGCCGTTAGCATCCCTCAGCCAACCTTCAGCAGAAAGCAGGTTTAGACAGCAGGAAAACTGGCTCTGTACATGGCTGCAAAGCTTTCAAATCAAGCATTCTGTGCTGTAAGCTTGGGGATTTATATCTTCTTAAATAGGCCGTCCCACTCAATGCTGCTTGTGTGCATGAAAATATGAAGCATTTCACTGCAGTCACTTTATGCAAGAAACTACCCCAGTCATCTTTACAATCTCTGTCACTATGCTCTGAGACTAAAGAATGAGGAGAGCATGCATAATTCATGCATTAAAATTTTCTGTGCACTTCCTGCAGCAACTGTTACATCCAGTAATGGGGTATTGATCAGCTCATCGCTAAAACAATTGGGGCTGGGCAATTGGTTTGCTGCAACAAACAATATTCCATCCAAAACAGGATGCAGACACAGGCTTCCCCCTGCAGCACTCAAGCGTTACTCCAACATACATGGCATTGCATTTACATACTGCAGAGTGTTTAATCTGGACTCTGCATTTCTTTCACCTCCAAAAAATGCTGCATTATCTGAGCCTTTTATTTGAAGTCTGTATTCCCTGCAGACTGTTTCTCCTTTAACTCTGTGCAGCATGAGAAGCAAGTACGTTTTCCTAACCCCACATTCAAAGGACAGTGAACCTCTGAAAGCACAGGGCAGATGTAAAAGCTTTTACCCCACGACACATTCTTTGCCCCATACACACCTGAACCATGTTTGTACCAGGAAACAAGTCCATTCTCATTTGAATCCTTTTGTTAGAGTGCATATATTATATTCTGTCTGCATAGACACAGAGATACATCATTTTTGTCTAGCACAACTCACATAATTTGTATCTGCCAGATCAATTAAAACACGTCCCAGAGTTTCCACTTCTTCCCACAGATCTGAATATCTTCCAGCCTTTTCAGCATACTCCTTTTTCTTGCATCCCTGTCATTTAAACAAGCTTCATCAACAGTATATCAACCCTGTCTTCAGCCCCTGTGTTCAGCAGTCTCTGAGCATTCCCAGTGTCTGACTGCCACGTGCTTCTCCTCCCATACACAGGAAAACCACAACTGCCACTGTTTCATAAGAAAAAGATGAGAGAGGGAAGATGGACAAAACAAAAACATAAAGTCATGACTAAGGTGAAACTCCAAAGCAATATTTAAAAATAAAATAACAAGGATCTTTGATTACCCTGGTATTGCCAAACAGCATAGTCGCTGGCGTGTGAACCGAACAGACCTGTAGTTTCCCGAAAGCCATGGAATTATTCCTGACCCTTGACAGAGTTTGGGTCTGGTCTTTAAGGACTAAAATACATCATCATCACTAACTTAAAGAACTCTTATTGAGGTTTGTTAAAAGATATCCAAGAAGTTAGTAAGACATATAATAATTATTCATTCCTGGCAAAACAAAAAATCTTGACAGAACTGCAGCATGAACAGAGACACTCGCATATTGATGAAAACCTGAATGTGGGCTAAACTATCAACTCTCCTGCAATTGTACACATTCAGAGTCCTCCCAAGTAACTTAATGGAAAATTGTCTGGAGCAAGCAGGATTTGGCATACAGTCTGGAAACCTGAATGAATAGAGGCTTTTTCAGCAGAAATTTGGGAAGAAGTTTTTCTTTGTTTGTCTCTCACCAAAGCAATCACCTTTCAGTACATCCGGTGTCTACTGCTTTCCCTTATGCTAAGGCATGCCCATACATTTCAGTGGGCTGGCAAACATGTCACCAAGAAATTCCTGTATGTCTGTCGGGTACATCCATTCTCAACAGCTACCAAGGCTATAATATAACAGCAGTTAATCACTACTTTGGGATGCATCAAAATCAGCAGTTTAGTTTGTCACATTCTTCATCCATTACTATACTGAGTGCTGGGTCACAAGAATCTCTGACAAGCATTAAGCTAGAAGTTACAAGTCATATCAGAAAATGTGATGTTGTGCACCTGACTGCTTAATTAATCAGATTAGAATGGGAATAAACCTCACAGAGATGAGATCTGTGCCCCAGGTCATGCAATCCCCATGAGTTCACTCTGGTCTTACTCTAATCAGTTCTAAGTGGGAAGTTTACTGGGAAAAGAATGCTCATGTAGGCACTGCAGACTAGTTCATCCTGCACTTACCATTACAGTGGACATCTCCCACTCCTTGCTATGTTGGGAGTGTGCTCCACATAGATGTCTAAATTTGGACAGATAGCAGCACATGCCTACGCAAGAGTAAGATGCCCATTCTCTGTCAGAAATCTGTCAGAACCTGTTCAGCTCTTGTGGTCTATTTAAGGGCAAGTTGAATCATTCTTATGTTTGTGGACTCTGTCGATTAGATTTCTGCCAATTAGGATCAGACTGAGAGCATGTCAATCACATGTAGACCACTCAATTCAGACATTTCAATCTGTCACTGTATCCCCTCTTCATGTGGTTTAACAAGAATATTTTCTGAACACAGGGCAGGAGACATGGTACTTTTGGGAACAGGATCACTTTCTCATATTCTACTCTCCCTAGTCAAGCTATGTTTGGGATTCCTTAAAGAAAATGATCAATTGCTTAAACTTGATTTCATATTTAAATGCCACGTCACAAGTGCCATATTGGACAGTTCTGTCCAGAATATCAATTTTGATCATTGACTCAGAAAGAAACTAACTTTACACATTCTATTATGAGATAAAGTTAAATTACTCATTGAATTCAGAAGTTTGAAATGGAAAACATCTCCATATGATTGTCACTGGTATTGTAAGACATCAGTTAAATAACAATTTGTGTAGAAAAAGACATTGTTAAAATGCCTGCAATACTTGCCTTGTATGTAATATGATGGGTTCCTCAAAGGAAGACTTAGAAGCTCTGGAGAATAAAGTAAGTCTTCCATCTATGAGAGAATTTCATAAGAAGCACAAACAATACAAATAGAAACTGGTACACTTTCTTTGGAAAATAACAAAGATAAGAAGGGTTTTACAATTTAGAAAGGCAAAAGCTAGAAACTGGACAAACTAGTGTTTTCTTGAAGTTACTAGTGTCAGCAAACACAGATATGAGTGATATAGGTGTTATTTCATTACACTGAATTCCATTACAGCCTAGGTATTTCGCTGTGTTAGACACGCATCCCAGAAAAATCTGACAATCCATGCTGATTGTCTTCTCTGTATATTTAGTTGTATTTTTAGCATTCCCTGATTTACTAATGACGAAAAGGAGATAATGAAAATGCCCTGCTCTCCTTGCTTTATTCCTCCTGTTCTACACTTCTCATGTAAATGAGACATTCCCATTTCTACTGTGCCTAGACAGAAGTCAGAAAACTCACAAGAAAAAATACAAAGATTTATCCTTCACCACAAAAACCAGTTCTAGTACAATACACACAGCCTTCCAGCCCTCCTGGCAAATTACCCTTTCAAAGGAGAAACTCCAGAGTTGGGAACTTTCTTTTCAATTTGGAATAGGAAAGTACTCATGGCATGTAAGGTTTTAAGACATGCTACACAGTGGACTGTCAGGTACTCTCAATCACAGGATCTCATTTCTAGCGGAGTATATTCTGAGACCACAAAACCATTTAATGCAGCCATTTCTTATAGACATCTTACAAATCTTTATTTTATTTCAGTAATTAGTTTTTCAAATTCCTGTTTCGTGCACCTCTTTCTATTATTCATTCGCTATTCTCCCTTACTATAGTCTAACCTCAGCCTTGATTTATAGAATCATACAAACATTTAGGCTGAAAAGATCCTTGAGATCATCAAGTCCAACCATTAACCTAGCACTTCCAGGTCCACCACTAAACCATGTCCCTAAGAACCACCTCTCACCATCATCTTCCTCTTCCTGCACTGAGCAAAGTCTGTTTTTCACAATAAATTAATTCTGTTCTCCTTCACATTTTCTAGGTATAAATCTTTTATTCTGCCATTAATTTATAACATCCATGACCATCATTTAAACTCCAGTGCTCAAATCTTCCCGTTTCTGCTTCTCTTTCCACATGCCTATTTCTCCAACAGAAATAATGACATAATAGACAGACATAATAGCAATTTGATTTTTCTTCTTCCTTTGCTTTCCCTTTCTTTCCTTACCTATTCCTT
Source organism: Rhagologus leucostigma (assembly GCA_013397725.1). Taxonomy (NCBI): domain Eukaryota; kingdom Metazoa; phylum Chordata; class Aves; order Passeriformes; genus Rhagologus; species Rhagologus leucostigma. The sequence goes on along the minus strand of VZTD01003559.1, from coordinate 90,180 downwards.
GAAGCACAGAAAATGGTTGTGCTCAACCCTTCTATTTGTTCCACTCTCCTTAGAGCAACAGCCATTTCAGAGTTTCCCAGTCCTTCAGAAACTCTCATTTCCCCACTCCTGCTTCATTCCCTTCCCATTCTCACCACTTCTTCCTTTCACAAAGGAAAATAGTGTTTCCTCTAGCCACCAGTACATATTCCTGCTTTCTTGCTGCTCTTTAATAGCTTTAAACTACTGTGTGAAGTTTCTCTATTTCTTTCCTGATGGCTCTTACCTTCTGCATTCAAAAATTGCAAACAGAACTCTTTAATAAAATCTCTTATCGTTTGCAGTTATGCAGGCCCCAGGAAATGGGCTCATTTTTCATTTCTCCTGACATGCCAACAGTTTCTCACTTTTAGGAGTTTCTACTTCTGATGTTTTGCCTGCCTTGGCACAGTCTTATCCTGATGTCCCTAACTGTTGCTCTGGATATCATTCCAAGGAACAACTGCATGGTTTCTTCTATGCTTTCTGAAGAATTTTTTCATCCTTTTTCCTCCTAAAACTTTATTCTAATACAATCTCATTTATAAATTGACATCTCAGTGTCAATTACTATCTCCTCTTTAGATGCTGTACCTCCGCTTCAATACTACGTCATTCTTTTCCAATTGGTATCTCAGACAGTATTTCTGATACTGTAAATTCAGGCATCAGCTTAGGCTCCACATAGACAAATTAGGGTTTTCATTACCCACTCCCACAAACTCATTTTGCCAGATCTTTCTGAATCACTGTGTACAGTATGAATCTTATCTCCAGATCATCCTTAGATCATTAAATCCAGACTTGCAGAATCTTTCTGCATAATATTGCTCATATACAATCTTTTAATATGCACTTAATTAATACCCTTGTCCAGATTCTCATCATCTCAGAGATGATTTAAATAAATTAATTCAAAATCTTGTCCTCTGGCCTGAACAAACACAGCACCTAATCAGAGTGCTGCTGAGAAGACCATTCTTCTGGTACATCATTCTGAGCGTGTAATTTCTCTACTTGCCTCCACTTCTGTTTCGGTAGGTCAAATAAAAGCAAGTTCACGTCGGTTCCATGGACCACTCTCATTATTATTCTCACTCAGTACTGAACAGCCAACTTACAATTAGTCTTGAAGTTATTTTTCATTATCTCCTTGTTAAATTCTCAGTGAAGCACTTCTATGCTTCCTCCCATTAGACTTCATACTTTGGAAGAACTCTGCAACACCTGCAAAGTTGCCCTCCTTCAAATCCTCAATGGCTGATTTTCTTTCCATTTCTTTGCAGTTCTCCATCTGTCTTTGTCTTTTATGTTATACTTACACTCATAACTAATATGAGTAATTCTCACTGGGAGAGGGACAGACTTCTTGTTTGTTCAAAGGGATCTCTGATGACTCTGAATTTTCAGCACTACAGTAATGCAAAGTACCAGATGGCACAGAACAATGGCAATTTAACCGTGACTATCTCATAGAACCTGTGGAGTCAGGAGTAGAATTTGAGCTGGCCCCCAGTTCCTACAGAGAAGTCAAATGAGAACGAACAGAATAAAGACTGCCAGTTCAGTCATTTATCTAAAAATGTGACTTTGTTCCTCTGTGGACCACTTTGCTACCAATACCTAAACATGTTCCACAACAAAACAACTGCTTGTTCTGCTTTACTGTTTAAGTCAGTGTTCCAAGATATCAAAGATACTAATTATATTAAAATGCTTTCTTTACTCATTATTCTGAAACAATAATGACATTTAATACGATTATATAAATTGCATGCCAATATGATTGTCCCTGCTACATATACTATACTGTATTCTGTAATATATCACCGGTTTAAAATACCATACTATTTATTTATAGTTATATTATAAAATAAAATAAGAATAAAAGAAGAACCATAGTTATTGGTACAACAGACTACAGACTACTACATGTATCCACCATATTTAAAGTGTAGAAGAGATTCTATATATACCGAGAAAAATGCCACTCCAAATGTCCCAAGAGCTCCAAGAGGTAGTGACAGACACAGAGCTGTGGAGAGCACTACTTTCATGTTCTCCTAGGCCTCTGCTCTCAAGCAGCAACAAAGGCTGAATCCAAGAAAACACACAAAACTTCCCTCCAAATGGTTTACAATGTTTACAGAGTGATTTACTTCAAATCACTGCTGATCCACAACTAGCATCAAGTGCAGCATGACAGTATATTCCCCTACAGACTGTAATACTAATGGAAAAATTTTCTTCTTCAGGTCTTCTCTTCACGTGTTTTTTTGGTCACATAATTGTCCTTGGGCCAAGTGCCCAACCCGTATAGCAACTGAACCTCTTCATACAATTTGAGCTTAAGAAACAATCTGTTTAACATGTTTTTTTCTTGTATCTTTGATACTGCTGGTTTTGCACTCTACTATGCATGCTTCCTCTATTCTGTTCCTGACCTCTGGATTGATTGTTCTCTCTGTCATTAGTTAAGAACTCCCTTCATTTGCTTTACTGGTCATCACAGTAACAACTTACATCACTGGATAAACAAAGCAAGCCTATGCTTGACCCGGCAGCAATTTGCTGTTGGGCTGCCTGGCAATAAAGCCAGACTCCTTCCCATATCCTCATCCAAAGACCTACAAAAATTCAGGGTACACCACAGGAATCAACTGAATTATGTGTTTTGGTGAAAAGCAGCAAAAGCCAAGCATCCATTACTGTGAGCAGAAATTCAGGGCCACTGCCTGTGCAGAGCATAGCAACAAGTTCAGGGCTGCCAGCTCTTTTTAAGCATGAAGCTCAAGCCAATAAATGTTTCCAGCTGACTGAAATGCTTTAGCGACAAGCCTTTTACCATACGAACAAGAGACAAACTGCTGCATCCAAATATCTTGCTGGGGTTGCTCTGAAAAGGGTTGGGTGGGACGGGGCCACTGGGTGAGGGCAGGGGCATGGGTAGCCAGGGGCCACAGGCAGGCCTTGCCTCGGAGGCACAAGCCCATGGCCCCTGAACAAGCAGTTTGGGGCTGGGCTGACGGCAGCCAGGGCAGCCGCGGATCGGATCACTGGACAAGACCATTGCAATGGGCCAGGCCTGAGGTCCTTCCCCAGACCACAGCACGTGTCACAAGGGTGAGACTGAAATCATGACAGTGCCCATTGTGCCCCCTCTGCCTCTGTCTGCTGCAGCAGAGTGCTCTGCTGAACGAACCCTGCCAACTCCAGAAATCTGGGGAACAGCACGGTCCTGCTTCAGAGATCTTGTTGCCACAGGAATCTGGTGCTTTGAAAAACTGTTTCAGATGCCAAACCACAGAAATACCAACTCATATTCTCTCTGCAAATTAATACTCATAACAAAGTACACGACAGTCAGAAGGAATTTTCTCCTGCTCACTTTGTAATCTGCACATTTGGATTTTTATCTGTTTTCTACTCAGTCTGCAAACTCTGAGAGAGCATATTATATAGCTGCTTTTTAGAGTGGACTGCTGTCCTTATTGTTGCACTGATGGAGGAAATAAGGATGCCTTCTCCCACAACAAACCACTAGAATGCTAGAAGAAATATATGATTCGCTCACTTAATTTTATTCCATTCCCTACGAGTTCTTCCTGTCACACTACACTTGTGAATGAAGAAAATGTCAGCGTGATTCCTAATAAGCAGCATGAGATAGCATTTGGCTGCATGAAAATCACAGGAAAACTGAAGTGGGAGGCCAGTATTTAATCTTCATCCTCATGTCAGACACACTTTCCAGTCAGTACCACCACGTATTTTCAAATGCAGGTCCACCTAGATCAGTAGCTTGCCAGTAAAGAAGCAAAAGTGACACAAAATAGAAAGCCTCCTACTTCTGTTCCACCAACAGCCTGCATTGTCAGTGACAATCATCCTCTGCTATTCACCACCAGCCCTTTCTCCTCTTTGCCAGAGCATGGCTTTTGACTTTTTCATCTTTATTTGTTCACAGTTCTCTGAATCAATAGTTCCATCACACAGCACACAGCACTAGCTCCATCTGACCAGAGAAAATAAACATAAAAATACAAATAGAGAAAAGAAGTTCTTTTCAGCTTGGGAACAACTGTGTTCCTCCAAATAAAAACCAAATCAGACATTTGGGTTCTCCTAGGAAGGATCTTCCCCTGCAATAACATGCATTCCCAAATCCAGAAACAATTATATTTCTAATCTTCCACTTTCTCCTTGGAAATGCATTGTGAGAAATTGCTAACTGCAAATGAAGAGACGATATGAAATGAGGAGTTCTAAATATCACAGATTTCAGGGGGAAGAGCCTAGCAATTAATTGAAGTAGAAAACTCTGTTATCAGTGAGAATTTAGTGGAAAATCAACTAAATACGTAAATTTTCACCTGTGGGGGAAAACACAAAACTAAGCCAGACCGGGATTATAAATTCTATAAAAAATGGGAATAAGAAGCCCTCTTTCCTTTAACCCTATTTTCTAACCTGTATCAATGCAATTGGTTTACATCTATTTTACTTCTTCCTCCCCAAACTGTAATCCTGCATAAATGTTTTGGTGTTTAAGTGATTTTTTTTTCCAGCAAAAAGCAGACTTCACCAGCACATACAAAATAGGCTATTTCCACGGAGTGATGCTGAAATCTGAATGAACAGACTAATGTCTAAAACTTTGTCTGAACAGACAAAGGAGTAGCAGACAGCACTCTGTGAGAAGCACAACATATGATATGAACTACAAAACAGAAGGGGTTGCGACCACTACATAGGGTATGCAAGCTATTTTGCTTGTTTTAGAAGAAGCTAAAGCAATGCTACTAAAACCAAAGTCCCAGCTTTGGAATTCCTTCTTTGAGGAAGTATGAACTCAATTTCTACTCCCAAAGTGAAATGCTACCGTGGGATATACTGTAAGAAGAATGTTTTTTAATGAGTAAACAGTAAGTATGCAAAAACAAATATAGGATACTTTTAAATGGGTGTGGTCTATTTCTGAAAGAATAATACTTTTTGGTCCAATGACTGTAACATTGCAGTTACCTTGATTTTAGCAGCAAAAATCAAAACAAAAAATGATAATACAGTATCACAAATACATATTTTGTACACATGTAAATGTTCACCAATTTCTTTAATACACACAAATTAAGCTAACCATTTCACAGATTAAAAAAACAAAAACCTCAAGCAATTTAATGCAAAATAAGTATTTCTAGTCATTGGCCAGTGGTTTTTTCTGACATAGTTCCAAGACCAAACATTTTTATTTATATGGTCAGTGACGGGATGGCTGAAGGACTGCAGTATTCTCCTGCTGTTTACAGAGACACTCACAGATCTGCGCTGAAGTGCAGATGGTCCTATAAAGATAAATTAAAGAAAATTTTCTGAAAGTTCTTTCAGTTACTGAGGTCTGCAAAAACTAATAGCAGCTCCTTGACAAATATAGGAAATGTTCCATAGGAGTTGAATCACCATATAAGCCTAAACACTGTGCCTTATGGGATGCAGAAGTTAAAAAACAGTCAAAAAATCCCCAAAACAGTTAAATTACTGCCTTTTTGTAGTTCTCCATCTTCTAGTTCTCCATCTGACTAGTGAGATGAATAATTGAAACTTAACTCTTTGGGCCTTTGAGTTGACAGAAGTTGCCTGTTAATTTTTTATTTATTTTACAGTTGAGATATTAACAGGCATACAGAGACTATTTTTTTGAAAGAAAAATGCACAGCATGTTTCAAAAGAAAGGAAACAGCAGTGAACAGCTTAATGGACATGTACAGTAACCCACCGTAAGTGTCTGTGAAGGAACGTAGCAACAAATAAAAAGTACAAGTATGCAAGTCTTCTAGCTACATGAAAACTTTAACTTCTGAGGAATATGAGAAGATACTATCCTTTTGTGTTAGCTCAATTGAGTGTTTGGGGGCTATAAATTTTAGGGATTACAGAAAGTGAGGGACTCCATTCTGTATATAAAGCTTTTATTTACAGCAGCAGCAGCAGAAGCTATGGGTACTGACAAACAATGAACCTATGGCCAAATCCTGAAATAAATTGCAAATATACCATCTGGCACTTAAGATTTAACTAAATATGACTGATACAGCCCACCTGTTCTGAAAAGCTTCATTATATTGAAGTTTCACCCAATTTTTCATAGAATTTATTCATTTCTTTCAAGCATGAGGATGGTCTAAAATAAAAGAACTGCAGGCGTACAACTCTAAAAATAAATAACAGTATTTATCCATTAGAGAATTAACTATAAATATATTTAGTGACCTCTAAACAGCAAATTAAGCTAGTCTTGAACTTAAAAGTGATATTGGCCATATTCCACCTCTTCTTGTTTTCAGTGCACTTTCTGCCAAAAAGCATGTAAAAGTTTTTGTTCCTATCAGATTGAGTAATATTCTAGGATAATCTGACAATGAAGGACAGGAATCTTCTAAACAATTCAATTTTAATCTTACCAGTGTATTTCCAGACTACTGATATGTTATCACATCTTAAAAAGCTAGTAATCTTTTGCAATAGGAGCACTGAATTTGATAGATGTGTCTTACCAGAATCTTCCTCTTATTTCCTAATATTAAACAAAATTGCTGCTGTGCTGCACAAAACATGGAGCACAAATTAGTGACATTTAAATGACTATGTAAGCTTATCAACTGTGGCCAGGGTTTGAAAAATCATTTTTCTAACCTACAGGCTCCAATTTTGCCATAGAGCTACTGGCAGTTTCTATAAACTTCAGCAAGACTGCAAAGTTGTTCCAGTGTGGGAAATGTTTGTTTCTTAGTAGTTATGTTTATGACAAAAGCATAAAAAGACATCTGCTACCTCCATTAAAAAAAGCTGAGATATCAATGAATACCACTGTTCCTTTAAAAGAAAACATAACTAACTGGGGCTACCTATGGGAGGGGACGAAAATACTTTTTGCTGACACCTGTCTAAGGCTGGATGGAGGAGGTGGGTTTGCACCAGCAGGCAGTAAACACTGTCCTGCATCATGTGCAGTGACAATGCTGCTCTGACAATAATCTGTGCAAGGGACACCCTGCATGCAAGACAACATAGTCAAAACCAAACCCTATGAAACTCCCCTGTGACAGAGCTTTCACTGGCTCTGCTATCTCCTCCTCTAGTTCCTCAGTGATGCATGTGTATCTTAAATGATTTACAGTAAAAATACTGTGCATAATTTATTCTGTAGAGGGCTGAGGTAACTGAGTCAGCTGCCTGTAGTTTTGTTGCACATGGAATCTGAGGCCTTCAGAAGGGAGGGAGGGAAAGAGCATGACTTTTCCACAGGCTTTGCTCACAAGGTGTGAGCAAACTCACAAGGTGCTCTCTGCCTGCGTGGAGAGCCTCTGTCCTAGGATGTCACCCCCCCAGAAGCTGCCTGCCATACAGTATGGGGTTAGCTGCTGCAGTGGGATGTATCAAGCCGGGACAGTGTAGCCCAAGGCAAGAAGGAAATCCCAAACTGGATCAGGAATTCCCCTGAAGCAAGGAAGGAGCACATCTGCTTACAAAATCAGGGGCAACAGAGGGAACTGCATACTTGTTTCACCATACCAGAGGAAAAAGCCAGCTCTGCAAGGGCACAGTGGGAGTGATGGGTATCCAAAGCCTTTTAATTTTATGTGTTTACCTACAGCTTTTCTTATTTAATTCCAGTTTATCAATTTGTGCTGTAATGAAACTACCTTATATATCCCATTTGGTCCATTTGAGTAAGTCATCAGATAGGAAAAAGGTAAACCTCTGTTACTTCTCTTACCTCTGTTCTCCAAACAAACACAATCTTGTCACATAAATGGATTAAAAAAAAAATTCCTCTGACTTCTCAGTCCATCTTTCTGTTATCAAGGAACACTTCTCAAAATGTAAGTATGCTTGATGCTTTGTTCAGTTTGATATATAGTCTCATCCAAAAAAAGAAGCATGAAACTGCTATTAGAGGAAACCAATAACCAGTATCAAATGCTCGCAGTTGTGGGACCTGTCAGAAAGATGGCACAAACAAGACTTCATTTGTCACAACATCAGGTCCAGAGAACAAACCCATCAGAGGCACACTGGAGAAAATACGTGTCTTCTGCAACTCTCTCTGCAGTGCTGTAATGTGTCTGGAAAGTACCTACAGTGTTCATTATAAAATAATTCCTCAAAAACATGTCTAGACATAGGGCAGTACAAGTAGTTGTAACACTGCCCTGTGGCAGTCTTTGCCTTTCTTACCAAACCAGGTCACTTTTCTGGGTTTTCCTTCAAAGATTCAGACTCCTACCATTTTTAAGGAAAAAAAACCTAAACCAATAAAACAACACAACACGCACCAAACAAACAAAAACCCAACTAAAACCTAGTTGCCTCTCCAGCTTTTGTGGTTCTCTATTCCTCGGCCACTTCTGTCTCTGAGTGGTACTACAGCACATGACATTTACTTCACTTTTTACTCCAGCCAGTCACATTCTCCATGCCCTTTACAGTTTTCCTTACACCACAGCATTAAGCTTCTCTTGGTCACCAATCATCCCCAGACTGGGAGCACTGCTGGTGTGGGAAGCTGAGGTGTAGGACTTGTGATTAGAACTGGAGCACCCAAGGCAGGCATCCAAGCCTTGGACTTTATCAGAATCTGCTGCCAGGAGAAAAAGTTTCAGCTCCATATCATCCAACTGGATGAGGAAAAGAGATGAGTTCTCCTGGCTGCTGACATCCAGAAGTCCCCTTGCAATTCTCCTAGGCTTATTAAAATAAAAGTTAAAAAAGACTACTAAGTTTTGTTCCATACAAGCAAAATGAGACCTTCCCTGAACTGCTTCAGCATTCAAAATTGCCACTGACAGCAATGGACACTTGCAGTATCTCCATAAAAACCCTTCCCTGCATGTTTATCACAATGGAGAGTCAAGAACCAAAGATGCATAAACCACCAGGAAAGATCAAGTGTCTTAGTGCTACCACTTCTCTTCAATATTCACCTCAGTGAGCTGTAGAAATGCTCACAGAAAAGTAAAACAGCTTGTCAAAATGACCCAGCCTTGATTTTGTCACTATGTAAAGTCATTTTTATTCTCAAATTCTCCTTTTCACTGACACAAAGACCTAGATCCAAGATACATTAGAAGGTTCCTAACTTCTCGGTGTCTGCTGCTTTTCTTCCTAGATTTGAAAATGAAGATTTTTACCTTTTAAAGGTCAAATCAGATTGCCCAGACTTTCTTGCTTTCCTCAACAGGGAAAATTTTGAAGATTTATTTCTCCTCCCATGTGATCAAAACAGTCCACCTCCAAGTCACAAAGGATTTATCTTTACCAGAAATAGTAATAATTATCAGTAAGCAAGAAAGTAAATAAATTGCATTAAGATTGCTAAGGCACATTTATGAAATATTGGAACCAATACTCTAATTCCTATGTGCAGTTAGATTCACAGGAGAATTTACACAGTAATACTATTCATTAATAATTATTGCTATAATTCCCTTATTATGATGATCAAGGAAGCTTTCATTTTAAAGAGGTAACAATCATCTGGGCCCCAGTCTAGCAAAACACTTTAAAATGCTAATTTTCATCATGAAAATAACCAACTGGATTTGAACAGGACTGGCATGCTTAAGATAATCTTGGTTTTGTTAAGCCTATAATGGGAAAATCAAGTAGAAACATTATAAAAGTAGTCCATGAAATCCTGCCAGAATTTTGCCTCAATATTACACCATTATCATACATTTTCCAAGGAGCTGCTTTCTTCTAGGAGACTACCAAGTAAAATGAAGAACTTTAACAGGAACTAATTTAGAAGAAAACTATCCGTTATGGAGCCAAGCACTCTTAAAACAAACATACAGCAAAGAGCCAGATGATCACAAAATCCGTACCTGGTACTTAAGGCCATAAGGTACCTAAGTGTCTGACCTGAAGCCAAACCCCGAACCAAGTCTTCTACATCTGATTTTGAAATGTGGGGTTTTTTTCTTTACTCACATTCTCCAATAAGCAGTTGCACAAGCTCCTTCAGAAACAAAGACTTGGGGTAGGTAACTGTGTGTTCAGTTGCAATTTATGGAAGAAAAGGAAGAAACACAGGAACACATTTTATTTAACATCTTGGTGACATTTGCCTTTGGACTGGGTAGGAGCAGATCACAGTAGTTAGGGACAAACTGCCAAGCCTCTGCAGTCTTTCTGGAGAAGAGATCGAGACTAGCCCTGGGGAGAAAGACTTAGGAATGTTTGTGGACAAAAAGCTCAATATAACCCAGAAATGTGCACTTGCAGCCCAGAAAGCCTGGGCTGCATCAAAAAAAGGCATGACAAGCAGGCCAAGTGAGGTGATTCTGCCCTTCTACTGTGCTCTGTTAAGACCTCACCTGGAGTACCATGTCCAGCTCTGGGGCCCCAACTTAGAAAGGACATGGACCCATTGTAACAAGTTGAGAGGAGGGCCACTAAGTTGATCACAGAGCTGGAACACCTCTCCTGTGAAGAAAGGCTGACAGAGTTGGGGCTGTTCAGCCTGGAGAAGAGAAGACTCTGAGGAGGCCTTATAGTCCCTTCCAGTATCTAAAGGTACTTAAAAGAAAGCAGGAAAGGGAGTTTTCACAAGGGCATGACAGAACAAGGGAGAATAGCCTTAAACTGCAGGAGGGTAGGTTTAGATTGGCTATTAGGAAGAAATTCTTTACTGTGAGGGTGGTGGGACACTGGCACAGGTTGCCCAGAGAAGCTGTGGATGCCCCATGCCTGGAAGTGTTCAATGTTAGATTGTATGGGGCTCTGAGGAACTTGCTCTGGTGGAAGGTGTCACTGCCAAAGGCAGGGGAGCTGGAACTAGGTGATCTTTAAAGTCCCCCCACAAACCATTTTGTGATTGTATGAAGGGATCCAAGTCCTTTTATCTTACCCCATCCAGAGTGCCTGCCTCTAAGGCTGTGAGCTTGTCGCAGCATGTTCAGAATTCAAAAAGCTACCTACCCACCTGCTTGAAAGAAGCAGTGCACCTCTTCAGAGTCCCCTATGGATATAGGTTCTCTTTTGACGAAAGACTTTCTTCAGTACACTACAAATTTACAAAACATCACCAGTCATAGTGTTCAGCCTTAAACTGAGACAAGACTTTTTGGAAGCACAGACCTTTTTTTTTTTTCCACCAACCAGGAAAGCAGTAGTGGTTAAGGAAGAGTGTCTTTGAATTTCTGTAATAAAATTTAATCTGCATTCAGCTGCAGCAGAACGAATTCTGAAGAACGCAAATAAATTTTTGGCAATTTTTGAGAACAACATGAGCCACTTGCTGCCTTTTTATTCTACATCTGATCATGTTCTCATTTTACTTTTTTCTTTTGCTCTTGTTTTAGACCAATTATATTCTCTGGTTATATATTTAAACATTTAATTTAATGCATAGAGTGCAGTGAATTCATAACCATTATCTGATAACAAAACCTCTCCCTATGCCTCTTGGCTCTTGCCCTATGGTAAACAGAGATCTCTCCTTCTAAATGAATTCAGCATAATTAGGAATGAAACACAATGAGAAGTTTCACATCAAATCACATTTCAAATGCTCTGTCCACGTTCCGGACATTTTTATAACGTAACCTATCAAATTCTAAGTGCGGGCTCCTACCTCTCTTCTCCTCTCCCTGAGCAGCTAGTGACCACTACGTTCTACTCCAGTGTACACAGCATTTGGAGACACCCATTTCCCATTTCTCCATCCACTTCCCATTTATGTAACACACATCTTTGGTTAGTCCTCACATCTACCTTTATGCTTAGATTACTGATGTACCTAAAGTCAAGTCGATAGGTTTCAACATTACATACTTAGAACCTTTAATTTCAAATCATACCACCTCCCTCTGCTTACTTGGTGCATAAAAAACAACCAGAACAAAAGCACATCATACTGAGGAGGCAGAAAACTAGGAGAAGATGTAAAGGCCATTTTAAGGTTTACATGTTGCACGATGTTTCAACTCTATTAAATATAGCTCAGTACCAGAAAATACGATTACATATACCATTAACTGTACTAAAACAAATTATATTTGAGTTTCTGAAAAGATAGTGCACTGCTAGTAGAACATAAGTGGATTGCCTGACTCATTCAGGCTGAAGGTTAATCCTAGAGATTTCAGAAACCAAATGGAATAAAAGCAAAAATCCCCACACCACCACTGAAGAACATTTCACTAATTATATGCACTTCTGTACAGCTCCCAAACTCGATGCAAATGCTTTACAAAGGAAAACAGAGTGATAGTCTAGGTTGTGAAGTTTATCTATATGCCATGTAATCAGCTAGCTCTGGAAGCAGCAGCAGGTGACCTGTCTCCAGCCTGCTGGGAGAGCCCAATATCTTGTGGCAGTCCTTCCTACATCTGCACTGGTGGAACAAACATATCAAACATCTTGAACATGCCATGGCAGTGTATAGGCTGGCTCATACAAAACAAACTATATTCCCTGGTTCATAACTATGTTGACATTATATGCCATGCTCCAGCTATGTCCTGATTTGAGATGATACCTGAATGATAACTCCTCTTTACTGCCTTTTCTTCTCCCCCTCTTCTCTCGAGGTGCATCACTTTCCTAATAAATGAAGGCTAGAAAGAAGCCACGTTGTATTTAAGGAGATCCTCTAAATTAAAGTATGACAAGTGAGGACTGTTGGAGTGTGCATGTATCCCAGGATGAGGATTTTGGAGTATACCACAGATGGCATAACTACTGCAGGTATCCAAAGCTTAGCTTAATCGACTCCAACATCCTAAGAGCAGCAAGTAGGAGCCTAAAGAGAAAAGTGTTTGGATTTCCTCAATGAACACCTTTGTCCTTAACCTTTTCTAACTTTATGCCCTTAAACACAAAGAAATGTATTCCTCTTACCCTCTATCAGGGCTATCAGTAATCTTTGGCTGTTCTTTGGAATTTTGTTAACCTCTTTAGATATAATAAGCTGTGGTGATAATGCCAATAAATAATTTTGAAAAATACGTTGCCTTTTATTAATTTTAAAATAATTTTTAAATAATGATTACTATGTCACTTCTTTATTAATATTATTTGAAAAATTAGGTGGAACTTTATACACAGATGGTCACCTTCTGTTAATCTAATTGTAGTTCTCCAATTCTACCTTCATTGGAAGTATTTCATCTGCAAAATGAACTGTCCTAAACAATTAATTTGCAAAATAATTCACCTGTGCATCAAAACATTTCTCTAAAATGCCTACCTATTCATATTTTTGAAGGTATTGTCTAACCTGTTCCAGATGCTTTTATGCCTTTACACTGACAGATCATTTGGCTTGGGTTTTGATCCCAGGTCCTCTTATTTGCACTATTGCTTCACATTTCATTCAAAGTATTCCTTTTTTTATTAAAACTGACATTCTATAGGTGCAATACCAGTTTTCTGTGTCCCTTATCCTACCACAGGCTCTCTCATGAGCTGTCTGGCACACTGGTGACATGAGGAGGATGAAGGCAGGCCAGTGGTAGTCATGTCTCCCCACACTGGGAACCTACATCTCTGACTGCTGGTCAGAGGTCAAATTTAACAAACTTTACAGCTCTCATAAGGGCCTTTTTCTTCACTCATCCTGGATAAGATGCATTATTTGATTTCCTTTTCTTCATGCTGGCTTGATGCCAAAGGCCGTTCCAGCTTTTATAAAAGTAAAACTTCTGAACTAATGTTATGCTTTGTTTTTAAAAATTATTCATAGCACTCAAATCCTTTTGTCACAGAACAGTAAAAGTAAATATACTGATACTAGCAAAATAAGAACATAAATTACTAGCTCTCAAAATAACACCAATGGTGATCTATTTAAATTCACTGTGACTCCATACAGAAATCTATTTTTTTTAAAATGGTCTTCTGGAGTGACATTCTTACCATATCTCAATGAGGACTAATGTTAATCTGTTCAAAGACCAAAGTATTTCTGAAGCTGTACATCAGATAGCTGAGCTGTATCTCAGACTACTGTCAGAGAACAAAACCAAAAAATGGTTCACAGCTAATAATTCTAAAGATAAAATATGAACCAAAATAGCTTTAGCTGCATTAAGCATAAATTTACAGAGACTCAATTTCTCACTCATTCTCATCTCTGAGGCATCTTATCTCTAAAACTGCATATTTGGTGAATTCAGTAATTATATTACTTGAAAACTGAAACATGAATGGTGAAATGAAAAAGAAATTTGTAATGATTTGTTCTGTGGCCAACAGATGCAATGAAACAAGATTTCCTACAGACTGAAGTCCTACTTCTCTCATGCTCCTTAAACAAAATAATTTCATCTTCTCTCCCAGCACATGTACTTCCTGACATCTCTTCTGGGCAGGAGACACCACCTGCTGTGCTTAGCCTGGAGGTATGTATATGCTGATTGCTGCTAAGTAAAATATATAACAGCTTTCCACTCAGGAGGGCATGGATTTGGGTTTTTCCTCTTTACTGAGCCACGGACATAGTGAAACTTGTAAGAAACTTAATTATCTTCAAGGCTTGCAGAAACCCTCCCTCCTATCAGCGGGAGCTAGTACAGCAGTTCAAAACCTGATGTAGAGGACTGACAGGCAGAAAGGGATTGCGCAATCCTTGTTTCCTTAGGAAACAGTAAAATGTTACATTAAATTAAAGTTCCATTACATTAGCAGTGCTGGCAGCACAGGCTCTATGAAAATTTCAGCAGCTTATTAAATTTATTGATTTATGTAACATAAGACTGTCATAATAAAGTTAAATATACATTAAAAGTTTGTTTTGAATTTTATATGTACCCTGCACACCATAATTTATATATATGATGTTCATGTGTGAAATAAGTGCCCAATAGTATTTGAATTGTATTAATGATTTTTTTTCAGCTGTAGGTTCTCGTCAAAACAGAAACCAATCTCAGTGGGTGATGAGATACTCTGATCTTTGCACATCTCCAAGGCTGAGCAGCTGAAGTACGAACTGACAGTAGTTGGTACTACAGGTATGTCTGAACACAGCCCCAGGCCTGTGTCTAAACCAGGCAGACCAAGGAGATGGAGTGGTTCACAAGCCAGCTCCAAGAGCTGTTCTGTTAGCTACTCACTCATGAGTCTTCATAGGTTCTACTTCTTGCTTAAATTTTATCATGAAGATAAACAAGCTTTAGTTTTACTCTGTATTGAAAGCAGAGGTCAAACAGGATTTATGTCTTGTCCACCCTACTGCTGTCTTTTCCATGCCTTCTCCAAGGGTGGACTGGCTTACACCAGAATCTCAAGTCTCTGAAATTCTGCTCTTTAAAGGCCCAGAGCTGCTTAAATATTTCCTTCCTATAACCTATATAACTGTTCATTCTCTTCTCAGTTACACCCCTGAGAAACAACTAGTCCAGGTTTGGTTTGAGCACTTTGGACAGACAACTCTCCTTGTTTGCTTCAGGTGGTTTCCGTTCAGGGAAAGCCTCTGAAAAATCCCTCTGACACCTCCTGGTTTCTGCACTTCTCATGAGGAATTTCCAGGTTCCCCTTCCCAGCCCTGCTCTGTGAGGCTGAGCAGTGCTGCTGGCAACCAGCTGCTTGTTTTACCTGTAAGAACATCCACAGTCTGATTGCTCCTGTCACAATTTCCCAGATGCAGCTTGGCTATTACATGCAAATGCCTCTTATGAAATGACTATACAAAGCTAAATGAAAGCCTCTGTCAAAACAGAGATTGTGATAAAGATGCTGCTCGCAGAACCAACACCGAACTCACACAGACATATTCCCAGCCTGCACAGACATCACTCACTTTGAAAAGTATGGTTTTCCATTTTCTATAAAACAAGATCAGAAATACACACATGGCATCCCACACCTTAAATATGACCTTCAAGACAATTTCTCTAAGAACTGGTTATCAGGAGGCAAGTAACTGACAGCAAGTTAATGCAGCTCAGGAATGTACTCCAGTAACTCACACGTGGTCTACTGAAGCACCGAATTTAATACCTGAACTTCCTAAACAGTAGGCCTGAAATATCAATACCATACATTTCACTCTTCCAGGACTTCTCCACTCCAGAATGTGAACGGTTGGTTCAGCATTGCTCAACTGAATTTCACTACAAAAATCAGTACTGGGAATTTTGTACAGTAATGTTACAGGCAGATAAAACCACACGCGCACACACACATACACAACTGGAACATACCTAAGACATGCACGCAGCCACAGAAGGGAGCAAGGCTCAACAGCCTAAGCAAGAAGGAGACTTTAATCATAAGCCACAGCTTTCACCTGAGTTTGAACTTCAAAATATAACTGAAATAGAAATAAGGCTGACTCTCCTTAACCACCATGAAATGAAACATATACCATTGTTACCATATACCATTGTTATTACAATGGTATAACATATACCATTGTTATTCTATTAGTAATAGAAACTGTTTAATTTAAGATTAAATTCTTTATTAACTCCAGTGCATGTTGTGGCTATAGAAGAGAATTTTAATTTAGAAGAATATTTTCATCTTCAAACTCTATTGTGAAATAGAAGAAGGAACATTTTCAAGAAGGAACATTTTCAAGATGCAATCAAGTCTGTGGCCATAAAATAATGTGCTGGCACCTGCTGCCATTATCTCTTTCCCCTGTGCAGACCTGGTAGCGAAATGGTAGCTGGTGAGTTTGTCACCCTCACTGCTCCACACCTGTGATTTTTTATGGAAGAAAATTACTCTCTGCTTATAAGATTACCGGATTAGGTAATTTTTTGCTATGGTTTTGAACAGGCTGGTAGGAATCTCTGAGATCTGTAAGGTGTAGATGTGGTTAAAGAGCCCATACTTTCAGTCTTCTTTGCCTTCTTTAGGCAAGCCTAAGTGAAGAAAATAATGGCTGGTGGGAGTTTAGTGGCCTAAATTCCTTTTTCTGATGTCAGATAATTGAGCATTGGATTTCAGAGGAAGCTATTACTCCACAAGGATTGAAACAGCGACAGAAAGAGAAAACTGAGCTAAGAAAAATGGGGTAAAATGGAAAGGAGGAGAATGAAACAAAAAACCTCAACAGAAAAACAGAGATAGGAAACACTTTGGCCATCTAGATCAGTTTGTATCCCTCAGCAGTATACACACATCACCTTGCACAATTTCATACTTTGAATACCTATTTTTGACAGAGCTCTAGAAACAAATTCAAGTTTCAAAATGAAGTTATCTCTAGTAAAAACAAGACCCTGCAGGCCACCAACGCTCTTGTTTCTGCAGAGAAGAATACCTCTAGCAGTATTTTTTTGGCAAAGCAGATTTCCTTTGCCACTACTCAGATGAAAAATGTGACCGCCTCTCCAGAAGTGCTCTGCAGTTATAGACTCTGGTGATGGCAGACTTAAGTCTATCAAGAACATCAGACAATCCAGCTAACACCAGTCTCACCTCCAGCTGTGGAAGCCACTTTTCTGATCCATTATCTATCCCATAGCTTATCTCCTGGGAGAACAGCCGACCTGGCTGCTGCCAAAACAGACTCACTGCTTTCCCATCAGCTCCCCACACAGCTCTTCTCATCAGAACAGCACAGAGTAGACAGCAGATGGTCTCTCTCCTGTCCACATGCGATGCGCACCCAAAAGCTGAACTCTTCACATCATTATTTCAACTAATATGAGATTTTTCTATGTTATTTCAGCAATATCACAGAGAGTCATAATCTAATTTGAAGAAGCAATTGCTCAAATCTTGATGTTGTTCTGGCATTTTCAATGCTCTGCATTTCAAGAGAGATACTAATAAGTTTTAGAGAAACTTTCAAAGGTTAAAATAGTAGCCAAGATACACTCTGTATTAGCCAAATACTTTAAAGGAGATTACTGAGATTCTCTGAAGCTTATTCTGTGAGAGCAATCAAATATCTCATCCTACTACATCCACTAGAGTGACTAAAATGGGTATTATCCAGAAAACAATTCCATTAAAATCTATCTTGTTCATGCATATGCATTAATATATGTGTGTATAGACATGCAGGTGTATGCAGATGACATTAAAAAGAGATAAGGAACTGTCAGCAACACTGCTGTTTAAATTACCATGATGCAGGATTAGCAGAGCACATATAACTTAGCAATTTGTTATACCTCATCTGCAAAATCAGGTATGCACTACTGAGCCAGTTATAATTCATGTTTGGATCAGATTGTCGTCCAGCTCTCAGTTACAAAGTACTATGCTTCTCCTATTCTTTTTTCAATTTTAGAATGGTATTATTTTGAAGAAAAGCATGAAATCTTATCTTTAAAATGGAGAGCTATATCCCAAAAAGCTCTCAAGCAAACTCAGCAAGGACCAGGAAATCAGCTGAAGGTGCACTTCTAGTATGCAGTTTTAGTCATCCTTGAAGTGATAAACAGGAGAATTATATACCAATACATAAATATTCTTAGAATGAATATGTAATTTATGCTTTTGTATTTGGTGTAATTGGGACAGTACAAAATGTTAGTGAAGTCATTACTAGTATTCTGCATTTAGTCCTTGAATCAACACCTTAAAAAAATGTTTAAGACAAAAGAAAAGTTTTTATTTAGTCATAGTTGTCAAACTTGCCTCAGGCAGGACCTGAAGAATTTTAACCTATCTGGTCACTCAAAAGAAAGCTAAGATGAAACTGCATACTCCACAAATACCAGCAGACAATAACAGATCTCATACTATCCACAATGGTTTTGTGTGGGATTCATACAGCCTATTGTTAAAAAAGTCTGTAGTGTAAACATTAATCTGTGATCTCAAGTCCCTTTTTAGTGAATAAGCATTTTTAATAATGCGAGTACCAAGAAATGGAGCATCTTACTGAGACATCTTTAAAAAACCCCCATGCATTTCAAATTAATGTCTGTATCAAGGAAAGGTTCTCTGGTCTGCAACTATCTAGTAATTGCTTTTGGGTTTTAAAATCTACAAGTAACAACTGCTTTGCATAATTATTGGAAGGTCCAGTAAGCACTATTTTGCAGTTAGTCTCTTTATAATGAAAAACACACACTGTTCTTGATGCAAAGTGAAAAGTCACATATCAAAGATGTCAGAGTCCTGCAAGGCCATTTGGCACACTCTATTTGCATCCATATGAATAACTTTTTATTTACTTGGGAAAATTGGCAACACATAAAGGTGCATTAATGTCTTGTCTTGATTCAAATAGATTTCACCACACCCATGATCTAAGTGCCTGACACAGACCCTTCCCTCCCCAAGAAAAGAAGGTGGTGTTTGACCCCAGCATCAATGCCAGCGGTTGGCTAGACAAATACGTGGATAATCTTCCTCCCACTGGCTCTGCAATAATTAACACACCATCGTTACTCCTGCTGAATACTTGAAAAATTATATACTCATATCTCAATCTTCTCTTCAAATATATGAGAGTCATCGTGCTCAGTCTTATCACAGAATCACGTCTGTGAGTCAGACACTGAGAGAAGCACACAACAGGCACCTTGCGCCACTTTCCTGCAGCCTTGGCCTCAGTGCTGAGTTCTATCAGAGTGTGCTCCTCTGTGGCAGCTCAGCATGGCTCAGCATCTCTCCCAGACCTGAACAAAACATGAATGACTGGCATATCCTACAAACACTGGCTAATCCCATAAGGTCAGAGAGTAATAGAGAGGCTGCAGTGTTGGGTTCCAGCTGTGCTGCCCTACCCCCAGCCTCTCTGTCATTTTACATGACAGGCACTGTCTAAAGATGGTGATCAGAGCTACATGCTTAGCATGAGACCTGCTCCCTCTCTGCATCCCAGGAGCTGAGGAAAGAGCTGTGCAGGAGACAGGTGGCTTACCCCCAGCTGCTTCCTTCCCTGGGGAAAAGTACTGAATTGCATTACCGCGACCTGCAGCTCAGCGCAGCTGCACAGACCCACAGCACTACCTGATGAGCTCGCAGCAGGTGCCCTCTGCCAGCAGGAGATTAAGCAATGCTATCTGCCACTGCAGGGAAGTGCTCACTCCTGCACTTACACCTCCCACACCTCTGTAAGGACCTTTGCCCTTTATTTTGCTTTTTTTTTCCAGCCGAAGAATAAAAGTAATATTCATCTTTACTAATGACAGAAATAAATTAGAAACAGCAGGAGATTGTGGCACTTTTGAATGAAGACAAAAAGCATCAGGTATATCCAGCTGCTCCTGGGATCATGAATTCATTCATACAGAACAATAAGCAGATCTTTAATAAGAGAGCAACGGCACGTACCATGCCAGTTATGGGGGTTTATTGGTAAGGAAAGTATAACATGTACTTGGAAAGTTGAGCGTGAAGAACAATGCAACAAAGGTGGATAAACTCTTTCTCAAACAGAAAAGGAGTGTAAACAATTTCATGGATCTCATCTCAGATATGCCACAGGTTTCAGGAATGAAAGATCTGTCTCATAAATATTTGTCCCATGGAAAAAAAGATGCGCTTGTAAGCACAGAGGGCAGAACCCCTATGAACATCTACTTGCAGCAGTGTGCATAGCTGCAAGTTTGAGAAACACACCACAAGGCCAGCTATTGGCTCCCACAGATCTGGCTGATAAGAACCTTCACTTGTATGTAAATCATACTAAGAGCCTAAGCACAGCTGTGTAAGAACTGGAACTAATACAGTGTGGTATGATGCCATACTCATAATCCAAACAGAAAGGCATTGCCAAACTTCCAGAACTCTGATCAGACAAACAGAATCACAAATAACTATTAATAAGCTGCACTTACTTTTTTTAAAATGTAGAAACCAGTTTTATAGAATGTAAATAAAAACAGCTTAACAGAAGAGTTAGCTCTCTCCAGAAATGATGTGATAAATCAAGGTCCAAAGACTGAAATCATGCCTAAAATGTATTCAATTTCACTAGCACTGAACAGTCATGTCATACTATACAATACATATATATTAATGGCACAGTATATAATCTATGTACTGTCATATATACAAAATGTCTCATCATTGTAATTTAGAAATGGAAAAAAGATCCAGATAAATATTTGACTCTGTAAGAATGAATTAAACAGTAAAACTGGAGATTTTTGGGCTGTTTGTCAGAGAGGTTAGCTAAGGATGACTAAAAGCTTAAGTCTGATCTACATCAATTTGTCTGTTAGATTACAATTAACTGAAGCAGTATGTGAAACAGAAATGCAAGGAGGTATTTCACAAAAAAAACAAACTGCAATGAATATGAAGAATTACTGTCATTTGCTTGTATTACACAGATCCCTTGGGTCCAGTCCTACAGAAACACTCAACAAAACAGCTTGTCAATATATCAGTCAAAGACACCAAGGTTCAGTCTCTCAGAAAGATTATTCTAAAACTGTATGTAAGAGCTGAAAAAATAAAACTCACCAACCTCTAATAAGGTAGACTCTGTTTCACTGCAGATCCAGAGGAAGTACCTAGAATTGAATAAAAACAGGGTTCAGTTTTTCAGTTACCAATTGTTAGAATTTGTTATGCAAATTTTCATAGCATTCTCATACAATCAGTTTTTCCCAGATGTTTCCAGCATTCATAAATATGTGGGTTTCAGTTAGTCACTTTTTTGTATAAAGATAGGACATAGCCATAAAATTCTACTAAAATTAAACTTTAAAAGCAGAGTAAATTTGTGTGGTTTAATTTTTTCCTGATCACACAACAAGCTATTACAGACCGCCTTTAGAAACTGGCTTGGGTGCAGATTTAGGTACTTTTCCAAGTTATTAGTACCTTATCAGAAAAACTTGATCCTAGAGCTCTCTCCTGCAGTAAATTACACTGAGATGCCTGCTCTGACACAAGCTGGTATACTGCTGCCTTTCCGTAGGCTTAGAATTAAAAGCCAAACATGGTTAGAGGGGAAAAAGGGTTTTACCTTGGTATTTATTTAAGGATCCTCTGGTGCACCACATCCAGGTAGAACACACCCCCAAATGCACACCGAAAATGCACACCCGAAAGATGCACACCAGGATGCCCACCGTCAAATACAAACCAGGGTGCCCACCCCAAACTGCACACCAGAGCACCCACCCCAAAATGCACCAGGGTGCACCCCTCGAACAATGCACACACACAATGATTCGCCTATACAGCTACAGACCTTGCACATTAGCACATCTATCAAAGATTCTATTGAGAGGCTCAAGAGAAGCCCCTGTCCTGAGGAACCTTCCCCCTGGATGGGCCTATCTTAGTTTACAGAATGCGTTCTGGAGAGGACCTTGGTGTCTGCGGCTTTTTGACCCAACTGCGAGGCCTTCAAGATGTTTGGTCTCTTGGCTTAACGGAACTTTGGGTCTAAGCTTGTTATCAGACTTAGGGAATTATAAGTATGTGGGCTAAAAGCACTAAGGATACATAAAAGCTGTATAAATGGGTATATGAAAAGGGTATGTAAGAGGGATAGATGAAAAGGCAAAAATCATCGTGGCATCAATACCATCAAACTCCTGCTTTCTCTAACACGTAATTCTTCCCTCTGTGGTATCTCTTCTGACCCCTCCTTATATTTGTCTCCATCCATCAAATTTTGGCATGCCCTTCCAGAAAAAAAAAATGTACACAACTTTGGGTATAACTTCTTTGTCCCAACTCTTTTCTGATTCGCAGCTGTAGATGCTGTCAAACTACCTCCAAATCTCAATTGCTTCTCTTAGCAGTTTGGGAGTAACATCCACTAGACATCTTGATCAGTGGATCAAAGGTAGGAACTACGCTGCAGTGGCACTAGCAATTTTCAAATGCTTACAAGATCTACAGCAACCTCAACCATCATATAATACAGAGTACTCACTTCAGAAGATGGCTACATAAAATGAACAGATTTCCAGCTCACTCCTATCTCTGTTGTATTTCCTCTTATAACTGCAGTTCACTCATATTATAAATAGGATTTTCTATTTGTGCTAATAGCCAAAAGGTCAATGATTTAAGTGTGAGATATGGAATTTTTTTAGATACATAAAATCCAATTGCTAATTATATGGGTGACATAAAAAATCCCAGCACTCATGTTCCAAAGCTATATTACTCTGTAGGCAGCTTAGTCAAGGTGTGCTTGTTACTCTGCTTCTCTTGTCCTCTGACTTACTGTACTATTTTTCTCTGTGCTGAGAGAAGAAGATGATGACTGTACTTTGAGGCTCATGCCTCCTCCCTATTTATAAGTTAGTGTACATGTTAACACATCCAGGCTTAATCCTTCTGCTGTGGCTGACATGGACAGACTATCAGAGTTATTTCCCATCTATAAAATTTCTATTATTTCTACCTCCTTGTAAACTACTGCTGAGAATATGTGGACAAAACTAATTTTAATAATTTTAACTACTCTTACAGAGCCACAGAAACAAAAAGACTCACTTTGCCATGCCTAACTTTTATTCTCCATTCAATTCCTTGCTGAGTACATATTTGCATGGTCAGAAGTCTTATAACTCTGAAAACTGGTTTTCGAGACATTTATCTCAAGTAGGAAGTTCTTGGAGTAACAAGTTATTGAGTACATGTTTTAGTTTGGCCGCCCGGTTTTGGGTAGCAGAGGGGCTGCAAAAATGGCTCCTGTGAGAAGCTGCTGGAAGCTTCCCACCATGTTCGGCAGACCCAGTGGCTGATGGCTCTGAAGATGGACATGCTGCTGGCCAGAACTGGGCCAAGGAGAGAGGCTGGTAATGCCTCTGTGAGGACATATTTAAGAAGAAAATAAAAACAAAGTCAGAAGATTTTCCTGCTAGTCAGAGGAGAGCAGGAGGTGAGAATATGTGAGGGAAAACAATGTGGCAACACCAAGGTCAGTGGAGAAGGAGGAGGAGGAGGTGCTCCAGGCGCCAGAGCCGAGGTTCCTCTGCAGGCCGTGGTGAAGACCACGGTGAAGCAGGTTGTCCCCCTGCAGCCTGTGGGTCCACGGGGAATGCAGAGATCCACCCACAGCCCGTGGGGGAGGTGCCCACGCTGGAGCGGGTGGATGCCTGGAGGAGGCTGTGATCCAGTGGGAGACCCGGTGGATACAGAGGGCCCTTGCTTCCAGGCTGGAGCAGCCTGTCCTTGGAGGATTGCAGCCTATGGGAAGAGACCCACGCCACAGCAGTTCTGGGAGGACTGTGTGCCTGTGGGAGGGACTCACGCTGCAGCAGGTGCGGTTTGGCTGCTGCTCATGAGAGTGGACCCACACCAGAAGTTCAGGGAGAACTGTCTCCTGTGGGAGAGACCCCATGGCCTCACAGGGAAGGACTCTTCTCCCGGAGCAGGAAGAAAGTCCTGGTGATGGACTGACCAAAACACCCCTGCCCTGCCTCCCTGTGTTGTTGGTGTGAAGGAGGGAGAGCCTGGGTGGGGGGGGAAGGTGTTTTAAGGGCTTATTTTACTTCTCATTACCCTCCTCTGATTCTGTTAGTAATAAATTTTACGTAGCAACTAAGGTTGAGCCTGTTTTTCCCTTTAAATATTTCTCCCGCTCTCCTTATCTCACTCGTGAAGCCTCTGTTAACCCTTTTTCCTCTTTTCCCTCCTTTTGCCCAGCTGTGGTAGGGGAGGGTGAGCAAGCGACTCTCGTGAGTGCCTGGCATTGGGCCAGCGTCAAACCACAACAGTACACCATGAGAATGCAATACATTCTGTCATTCTTTCAGCTCTAAATAGAAAGGTTTATATGCTTGCTTCATACTTGATTAGCTGGGTTGGAAAATAAATTAAACACAGAAAAAATCCATCATCAAAGTTCGAATGATTTTCTGAAATGGCAAGCATTTTAAGAATGTCAATTTCATATTAGAGTTCTCTAGGCTAACTATGTATTTTTCTAAAGCAAAGGCTTGAGAACTATTTACTACCATATTCGGTGAAACTCCCTAACACTACTAAACAATAGTCTTTCTATAACTTCCTATATATTATTTTCTATCATCTCTTTATTTTACACCAAACTCTGCACTTATTGTTAAAAGATTTACATTCATGTATTTCAACTGAAGCTTATGACTGCTGTGCAATGTAAGAAGCAAAAAAAATGCTAAAGAAATCACCAGCAAATTTAGTCCTCACAGCTCAGCAGCTCCCCACTTGCCAGGGCATGGCAGAGGGAAGGAGATGCTCCAGCAAGATTCACTCCTGGTGACTAAATAAGCCATATTCCACAGAAAACTCTGGGAACCATCAAGCCCTACTCTTTTTTTGTATTTAAGCAACAGCACGGGAAGTCCGAGTATTTCTATCTGTTGGTACCTGAATTGAGCCACTGAGCTAGCTGGGAAAGAGATGGTATTCATTTTACAAAGACTCACAATATTGCATCAGGTGTCATGAAAATATGATTTGATAATTTTAGCTCGTAACATAATGAAGACAGGCGGAATATTTTTTTTCAGTTTCACCCCACTTTTACCATTCATAGTGGATTGTAGTGATTTGCACAAATCTCCGTACATAAAAATTTACAGAAAAACACACAGAATTTTAGAACATCTTCACTCCTTCAGCCTCAATTACACTGTGAAGCAAGAGAGAGCTGTAATTGATAAAGATTACTGCTGTACTCAATAATGCCTAAGCAATCATAAGGAGACCTTGAAAACACCACTTTCAGACTTTGCTAATCAGAAGAACCCATCAGTTCAGCACCAGGCACTGGCTGTGCACAGCAATGGTAAAGAAAGGCAATTATAAATTAAACTCCACTCAGAGAAAAGCCCTTTTGTAGTACTTGTCATATATGAATCCATTGTGGAGGACACTGTAAGAGGAGTATGTCATGCAAAACATCACCCATGGATAAGAAACACAGGGAAAATAAGAACTTTACCAAGCTGAAAGACAATTACTTTGTTTATATCAGAAAGATACTTGTATCCCTATGATCTACTTAGGAATGGCTTCTGGCTGGGAATATCGTATGCAGAATCCTGAATAAATAAAAAACATGCATTGTTTTTTGTGCATGTCAAGGAGCTTAGATATTCCAAGTTTCAAAGATACACAAAGCTGCTGCCTATCTAGAGATATTAAGATTCAATTGAAAAATCAATATGCTAGTTTGTCACACTAAAAAAATGATCTTGGTACCAACCATTAGACAAAGCATTTCTAAAGGCAGAAACTGCATTAAAATTTCATTTCAGTTCTGACTCAGAACAGCAGGGACTTCTGACATTTTCCTAGTAGCTTTAGTCAAACTGTTAGTGATAATTTGCCACCCTTCAATAAAGCCTTCCTCTGCATTTTCACCTAATCTTTTTAAGTACCTCTTTACTTCTTCCCACACATATGGCCTTTCCTACATGTCCTTCACATGCCAAAAAAAAAAAAAAAAAAAAAGAGCTTGAAAACTGGAAAAAACATTATGTAGCTTAGCTCTTTCTGGGACTATTGTAGAAGTCACACCAGTCTTCCTTAAGCTCAGATGTTAACCTAACTCACCTCAAATGCTGAAGGCCAGGCAAACAGGTGCATTCACAGGAAAGTATGCACTAGTGTGAACAATTTCCAATCACAGAATTATCTACAACCCTAGAAAAACCCCCAAAATGTAGCACAACACTGACACAGGAAAATACCAAAGGCATGAGCCAGAAAATATAAGTCACAGTGTAAAGGAATGAGTCAAGTAAAATCATTTTTAGCAGCAGTAAACAGAAGAAAAAGTATGATGTGGAGCTGGGAATCAATTAAGAAAGTGCAAGTAAGCCAACTGTGCTAGAAATCTTGTAAAAATGTCTCTAAGTGGATTTATGAGAAGGCAGTAAGGGACCCCCACCATCAGCATGCCACTTGTCCTTGCACCAGTGTGCTACTGACTCATTGTAACCTCACTCATCTGCCCCTCCAGTTGTCCTTGAGAAGTACTGACACCACCAGGCTGCAGACTCAAAGGATGCTGAAAGGGTGAGCATACATGAGAGAATGGAACACATACTAGAAAGTCTGTGTATTAACTGTATCAATAACTGTAGTGAACTGGACTGACATAACAGCTGTATTTTGATTAGAAAGTTAAGACTATAGCTAAAGATAAACCTTAGCTCCTCACATCACTCAGCACTTGCTCTGTCCATGTAACAGAGGCACAGCCCCTGCTGTCCCAGGCTGAGCACCAGAGCCCTGTCTGCCTTCAGCAGAGCTGCTGCAAAAGATATCAAAAAACACACGTCCAGCTGCCACCACCAAATTACAATGAGGTTAAGCAATTTTTAAAATTGCTTTGGTTAATCACGGCAACATCTCATCATCTTCTACCGGCTGCAGGCTGTTCCATTAGATATTGAGGTCTGCAAACAGGGGCAACTAGATTTGTGAGCAGTAGAGATCAAAGGTCTCGCCCTTCTACAGACGAGCCCATTGCAAACTCAGGCTGTAAACAAGTCAACTCGACAATGCAAAAGAGAACACTGTCAGCGTGCTAAGAACCTCTGCAATGCTTGCTCCTTGTTTATTCTGATTTTAACTCAGGGCCAAAGCTTAAGTCACTGCTTTTGCAAGGAATTAAAATTGAGTATTTTAAGTTATGCATTCATACTGGAGGTGTATCACAAAGCAAGGAGACAGATATGGCTCCTGCCTAAGAAATTACAAAGTCTCTTATCCTGAAAAAAATTTACATATCAGGAACTTTATTCACCTAACTAATCATGCAGGACCAGCACCTTATTTAATCTTTCTTCAGAAACTGAGCCTATACAAACAGCACACAGATGCTGCCTCCACTTTCAATAGCAAGTCATTCATTTTATATCATCGTTCTACCACTAATTTAGCTGTAGTGTTGCTAAGAGGATTTCCAACATATTAAAGTATTATTGAAATAATATGAACTATTTGCATTTGAAGAGTATATTGTCTATTCCAAACAATACAGCAGGACATCCCCTCCACGTATTAAGAAATCCCTAACTAATCACTTTAAGGCAATGCTGTTACTCATTGGAGAATACAAAATTCTGTTCAAAACCTTCTTCATAAACCATTCTTTATGCAAGACAGAAATGGATTCAGGCAAGGCCAAAAAGATCTGCCTGTGGCAACCTAAGTGTAAGTATGAACTTCTGTTGCTATAAATAGAAAAAGAGGTTAAAAAAAAAAGAAAAACAAAGATGCTTGCTTTTTGACAAAGACACAAAGTTTCTTCTTTTTGATTAAACCACTCTTTGTTCTAGAGAATCTTCAAGTTTGTTTTGTTAGCATTGTTCCAGAAACCATATGGTAACATAAACTTTAGTTATGTAAGTTACCATCCTGCCACATACTACAGCACTAGAAAACACCGAAAGTCTCTTTGTAACTTTCTCTGGGTGTGAGATGTAGTATTCCAAATGTCTTAGCAGGGAACAAGTTAGAACCACTCTAAACTGCAAGCCCCCTCATTTCTATACTATTTTAATGCTGAAGAAACACCAGAAAACCAAGAAATCATGTATTTCATAGCTACCCTCACCACCTACATACCATTTATTGACAGCTGGGCAATTATTTTCTCTAAAAATATGGGAATATTCAAATGGTAACCAATATGGAATTAGTAAATTTTATTCTACACTCAACATCAGAAATTCCCTTTGTGCTATTTATTGTTGAGTCGTATTTTCAAGCTCTGATTTGCTGACATTCATGTACCTTTAAATTGCCAGTTCATTGAAGGACAAAACTAGATTATTAGTTATTGGATTTCAGTGATCCAGTGAGCATGTTTGGACACCCACAGATCTTGCTCATACATTATACCTTGAGCATTAGATGCATAAGATTTTGTGAGGTGTCCCTGTTCTAGCATGTGCTGATCATGGCTGGGATAGTTAATTTTCTGCACAGTAGCTGGTGTGGAGCTGTGTTTTGGATTTGTGCTGGAAACAGCGCTGGTAACACAGGGATGTTTCAGCTGTTGCTGAGCAGAGCTTACCCAGAGTCAAGGCCTTTTCTGCCTCTCACCTCACCCCGCCAGGGAGAAGGCTGGAGAGTTTTGAGGGGACACAGCCAGGACAGCTGACCCCAACTGACCCCAGGAATATCCCAGACCATGTGGTGTTGTGCTCAGCATCCAAAGCTGGGGGAAAAAGAAAGAAGAGGGGGATGTTTGGAGTGATGGTGTTTGTCTGCCCCAGTCACCATTACCTGTGATGGAGCTCTGCTTTCATGGGGATGTCTGAAGACCTGCCTGCCCAGGGGAAGTGGTGAATGAATCCCTTGTTTTGCTTTGCTTGCATGCACAGCTTCTTCTTTACCTATTCACTGCCTTGACCTCAGCCCACAAGTTTTCTCACTTTTACTCTTCTGATTCTATGCCCCCCATCCCACCAGGCTGCTGGTGCTTAATGGCCTGCAGCGGCTAAACCATGACATAGCTCTTACCTGGGCTGGGTCTCAACCACAAATGACTCAGACCCTTGTGAACAAGTTTCATTCATGTAGAAGCTGTAACAGCCAGACAAGTGAGATCACTCTGTGCACTAGGTCATTATAAGGGTATATCCAAAAAGAATTAGGTGGTATTTCAATGAGGTACCAGTATTTCAGTTTAGGGTGGTATTTCCAGTATTTAATACCAAGGATGTTCTTCACCACTGACCAGAGCAATTACTAGACCAGCTAAGGCTAGATATGGAAAGTGCTTTCCTATTTCACACAAAACATATCAGGAAGTGGTAAAAATCACGTTTACTGACTTCCTCATTTTCATGTATTGTATCACTACTGTATTTGCTCTGAAAGATAGTGGGAGAGTTTGAAAAAATAGCTGCAATAGAAGCATTTACTGAAACCAAAAGCATCAAATCAAAAAGGTTCACCAGAGTGAACCAAGGTAAAACAATTTATCAAGGCCCTCCAGATTTAGGGTTGTCAAAGAACTGTAATATATTTCTCCTAGTACACGAAAGGAAAATTATCTTTTACCCTCGAGAATAATGTTAGCAAAGTGCATTCAACCAGCTCAGGCTGAGTTATGCTAACAACCCTGTTCACCTCTGAACATGGAGACCTTCAATCCATCACTGTAGAATTTGATAAAAATGTTCCGAGAACTGCCAAAAGGTTCAATTTAATTATCACTGGAATCAATAGAAAGAACTATTGCAGAAAATTACATGTTCTACATCGTTTAAGTTTCCTGATTCCTGATTTCTCAGCTTCAGAGGCAGCCTGCATTACCTTCTAAACCCTAATTCATCTGGTTTAGAAAGAGTAATTAATTTTTACTCCAAAGAACATAAAACTGTCATCACTTCAAAGTATGTTCCACAGGCTTGGATTTACTGGGAAGAGCAAGGAGTTGTATCTGCCTTTGTTTCTATCATGCAGAACACCAACTAAACAAATGATCCAATTCTTCATTACAGGCTTTTCAGCTGGTTAGTGCATGCTTAAGAACTAAAAAGAGATCTGGATCTAGCTCTACTTAGGAAACAAGAAAGGACATTATATCAGCTCCTTGGAACAACCAAACAATTTTTAGTAGGAGTTGGAGAAGCATTGCCTTAAACTTTCTGTCAGGTAGCAGGATCCTAAATAACATACTCAGTCTAAGAACTCAAATTGGAAAACAAAAGCACTAATAATTCTGCAATCCTTAAGGTACTAATTTGTTTCCCTGACAAAATCAGGTGTGATATTCAAAATACTACTACCACAAGTATCAAGCCTCAGGAATAAACATACTAGTGCTTAAATGGTATACAATAAAATAACCTAAAAAAAAGGAAATTAAGTATTTGGGTATTTGTTTTTATTTATTGTGCATGGCACAGCACTGAGCTGCTAAAAGCATGATACATTAAAGGCACTTCATTTTTATTTGTGAAATACTGTTAAGACATTTTTATTAAGAAAAGGCACCTGTGTACAACACACAAGAAAATATACTTCTACCTGTACTAGCAAGAAAATATCCTCTTTTATATCTGCCTTGTTTCCATCTTGCTTAGCAATTCACCTATGTGTACTAAACCAGAAAATACTTAGACAAACTAGATGGAACAATACACTTTTACACCCAACTACCTCAAAGGAAAGCAATGTTTGAGTGAGTATAGGTGGAAAGGAAAAGTGGATGGAACACACATTATATTTTTCTGCAGAACTCATGGCCACAGTTACTATTTCCCCAAACTGGAGAAGAGTGAGAAGGATGACAACATAAGTACCATTACCTTTAATACAGGATAGTTAATGTGGGAGAATAACCATGCTGAAGTTTTGATCATCTGTTTTCCATTTCTACAAATTCATAAAAACCAGATTTCTCCACTAGCAAAAATACATAAAGCACTGAATTTTAGGCTTTTGAATGACATCACTGACAGGGAAGAAAACTAAGATAAGCTCTCAGGGATATAAATGGGCCCATGTAATGAAAAATGAGATCAGGATTGTTAGGAAAGCACTGTGAAAGCTTTCCTGATGATGTATATTATGTCAGATCACAGAGTCCAGAGAGACTGGGGCTCTGTTATCTCTACCATGTCACACAGCACAACACAGCTCAGCCTGTGGGATGCTTCCACCTAGCATGTGAGGTTTTTTTACCTGATCCAGAAGATGCAAATCAGCTGTCTGAACCGTAAACATAGCTCCAACAGTCATGCTTCTCCTGTGCTTGCAAATGGGCCCACACTGCGTGGCTGCTGCACACTCTGCCAGTGCATGACAGCAGGTGACGTGTTTCCTCCTATCCACACATGGACTGCTAAAACTCCATTGCTGCACCTGCCAGTGAGTCATGAAACTTGGATCCAGCACAGCCTGAGCCATTTCAAAGTGCAGTGCTCAGTCCCCCCAGATTTCATAGTCAGAGGAAATCAGGACAGGCAAATGACAGGTGGGAAGGAATGAAGACACGGAGTAGTGCAGTAACTCGTTTGTGTGTGTACACATAAGATGTCTACTATTCTTACAGTAAGTGGATATTTTCTAGCCCATGTATTATGAAACATTAATAAAACTCTTACAAAGAATTACAATGAAAGGATATTTAGCTTCTAGTTTGCTCTCAACCCTCACAAGGGAGATATTCTGTGACTGCTTTCAGAAACAAGCTAATGAATTATAGCAATTAACCACAATTAATTACCAGTCTGGTTTTGTCCTCTGTCTCATCTGTTTTACTTTGTTGACAGCCACTGACAGCCATTACTTTGCTCACAGCACCATGAGTGCCCATCTGAGGGAAGAAAGCCCCTTTGAACCCCAGAGAACTCCCTGATCATTACCAGGTTAAGAAAAGGCTATTTACCTTTGCTTTGCTTTCCATCCCTTCTCCTGTTAGTAAGGATAAGGGAATAAAAAGTACAAGGAACAAGAAATAAATCAGTACTGAATATTAATTTCTGATAAAAAAGGACCCACATCTCAAAAAAACCTTAGCCTTATGTCAAAAGAAAGGAGGGAAAACAGACAAGTCAACAGTGGACTGTGGCCCCCATTTAAGAGAGGACACGTTTGCTGCTCTGGCCCATCCTGAGAGTCATGCTACTCACTACCACCATGGACTGAATGGCTCCTGCAGCACCTGCCAAGAAAGGAGCTCTCCCAGACTGTCCTTCACCCCTACCTTAGAACATCAGACTGAGTAAATGCATCTCCTCTTCTGCAGAAGAGATTAAGGCAGTTCCTTTTACTGCACCAATTCCTTCCTACCTGTGAGGAGATCAGATCTTACTGACTCTTGACAAAGAGAAAATTAAATCCTTTGCCCCTATTCCAGTCTTTGCTACAGATGTTCAAATGCCTTCCTATTGCTCGAACAAGTCTTAAAAAGTCTTCTAATGCTTATATCTCCTAAAGAGTAAGAATTAGGAAAAATAAATGTTGATTTCATTATGTGATGCTATGTTTACATTACAAGGTTCTCTCTTACTTTTGTAGTTATTTCTAGAAAGCCTGTGCCAATAAATAAATCACTTCTTCCATCTGGGCTCTGATAAGACTTTGTAAAATAATAGCCAATCCTGCTCTGACTGAAATCACTGTTAAAATTTTCACCGATCAAACCGCATACAACATCCTGTAATAACTGTACGATCTCAACAATGTCCACATCGTCCTAGGTTTCCCTTTAAAATACGAACTTAGAGAAGGTCATTCATGGTTGCATATCACAAAAGTACTTCAAGAACAGATGTGCAGTGCTTAGGAAACTCTTGCTCTCTCAAGCATGGTGCTTTGAACCTTGCCCTCCCGGATATGGTCCCTTGAAAGCAGGGAGCATATGTTTGCATAAACCAAAGATGATGGATTATATGATGTGCAAAATCTAGATTTGATTTATTGTTTGCTTTTGTCCTCTCAGATGTGTGTTTATACATCAAGGCTAACCTTCAAAATCAAAGGTTATATAAGACAAAACAACTTTAAAGGAAGTTATAATCTGCCTTTTAACACCACCAAAAGATCTCTGTTTACATCCCTGTCAAACTTAAAATTCTGTTTGTGTCAATGCTGAGTTGTGCCTCACAACTGGCTGAACCATACCTTGTGGCTTACCTCCTGTAAGCCTTGGCCTGGTCTGACTGGATGGCTTACAAAATCTGGTTATACTGCAAAAGTTAGAAGGCTAAAAGCCAAAAACAGCATTAGAAAAGAACAATATCAATGTCCTGTGTTCCAGAGATTAATGGACTTTGAAACACGTTTTTTTTTCCCCAAAACTAAGTGAATTTCTTCAATGTGTTATGAAACATTCTTCACACTGGGACTGCTTTACATAACTGATATGCTGGAAGACTTCTCCACGGCCAGGTTACCATTTTTTATTTCAAGTGGGAACTGGTTCCTCCAATCTATTTCAGATCTCTCATTACTAGGTTAGAAATTTCTCAAGTTTTGTTTACATCGTAATTCTCAAAAATAACTCACATAATGAGAAATAAAAAAGGCACAAATTTTGAAATGTTTTCCAACCGGAGAATGAGTTTTGGGATGTAACAACTTTTTGAGTCAGTAAACAAAAGCTTTTTGAAGGGGATTTATCCTGTATGTTACACATTCACTAGGAGGCAAGTAGAGGAGGATAAACTGCAAATGAAGATGATGAGGACTTTATG
Source organism: Rhagologus leucostigma (assembly GCA_013397725.1). Taxonomy (NCBI): domain Eukaryota; kingdom Metazoa; phylum Chordata; class Aves; order Passeriformes; genus Rhagologus; species Rhagologus leucostigma. The sequence continues at coordinate 56,113 of VZTD01003559.1, read as the reverse complement.
TGGATGGGAATTTCTGGAAGATAAAAATGGTTTACAAAATATTAAGGAAGTACCTGCTACAGGAAAAACACTGCAAGATCTGCACAGATGGTTAACGTTCTTTGCTTATTTATTTTTAGGACCAGTGGTTTAAGAAATGCTTTTCATTTTCTTTCCTGGTCTACTTCCCATAATTATATATTTTTGATTAAAAACTCCCCAAAAAAGCTTCTTTCCATTTGCCTGAGTGGTCCAATCTGCTCGTTCTTTTATTGTTTTTATTTTATTAAGGAAGCCTTAACAATCAAACTAAGCAGACCACGTTTTTCCTCAAATTTAATTTCTGCTGTGCTTTTTCTTTTTCATAGCTTGGAGAATGAGGGAGGGAAATAACTGCCCAATGCCTATGTCTATCCAGTATGGTTTTTAGAGAATCCTGACCAGAAACTCATTTTGGTAGACCACTGTGTTCCCTAGCAAGCAAACTACATTTCTGAAATTCACATAAATAACTGCCAAGAAAGCTAAGTCTAGTAGAAAACAAACGGTAGAAAAAACTTGCCACAATTCAGACGGACACGGTGACAGATTCGTTGCTAAATGTACGGCATAATCAAACTACGAAGGCTTTTATTAGATTTTTTTTTTTCCAAAGTTAAGTCTATTCAAATAAATAAAGTTCTAGGACAGCTGGGAACCACCAAAAAATACAGCAAGGGACCAAAATGCTACATTCAGTTTAACTGACATATCACAAAATCCGGAGCTCAGTTCTCTATATACAATGTCATCCAAGAAAAGTATCAACATTTCATGAACTCTCACTTTCCTACAGTTAGAATCCTGTTGTCATTGGCCCTGCAACTTCAGCATCCTTAAATTTCATCTTTCAAAACAAAAGGTATTTCAAAATTATGGTTTTACTTTCAGATAAGGAAATCTGCTAAGTAGCCTGTTACCTGGGTAGGAAACTGATACTCCAAACTTAGATATTTAGCTTTGTTTTGATATTAGGTGAGCTCAAGTAGCAGGCGAGATATTCCAGGCAGTCTACCGCCTAAAACTGTAAAACAGAGATGCTTTTGTATAATTCTACTCAACTCTTGCCTAAGGTATCACCATTGGCTTCTTGACCCAAAACTCACTCTGCCCCAAATGAGAATTTCTTACGTTTATCATGAGTGATTTGGAATTGATAAAGGAAAATATCTGAAAGCAACTTCTAAAGTTGCTCTACTCCCAAAAAATTATTTATTCCTTCATCTCACTGCTTATACCAAGGACTGTCTTGAAAATCTCCCTTGAGATTATAACAGTAGATGGGAGTTGAACTGTACTGCACTTTTGACAGATCCAACTAAACATCTGAAAGCATCCATGAACACTGAGGAATAATATAAAGCTTTGCAGCAGTGTCTTTTTGGATGCTCTAAATGCAGTGTTTAACTATGCAGAGTGGTTAACTAGCTTAGCTGCCAATTTGAACCTCCACAGAATTGTATATAAAGTCTCCTGTGTTTTACAGAAGTTATAAAAATAGCTCTTACAGACTTCCCCAATACATGCTAAATTGCAATTTCTTAGCCATCCAAGAGATGCCTAACAGTCTGCATTTTAACTTTTCCCAGAGTTTAAATATATACAAGTTGAACTGTTTCTGCTCAAAGAATTTTAATTAGAATCCTCAGAATTTGAATTAAATAAAAAATAAAACCTACTTTTCCTCTGTGAAAAGAGAATCAGAAGGTAAGGCAGATAAGTCTTGGTTAGAAATATTTCAGTATTTTTTTCCATTTTTCATCTCAAAAACCTATTTCCAAGCATCCATGTTTTTTTGTTTTGTTTTACTTATGCTGCTATTTGCTTTGCAAGAAAAATGTTCCACCATGGGCAACAAAAGTGTTTTATTGTATCTTCCAACTGAAGGACAGGAAACTATTATATTTTTCTCAGTTACTAACCCTGAGCCTTTCCCTAAATATTTTCCAGAAATAATAAGAGAAGCTATTTCTTTAAGTTTAATTTCTTAAAGTTAAAGTAGAAACAATGCCAATATAAAATCAGTAAAAATTGCCTGTAACTGTAACTTCTACTCTACAGCTCCTCACTTTCACATCAATTTGTGGTATGTTTGGCTGTGTTTTGTTTGCATTGTGCAGGCCTTTGAAATAAACTGGTTGGTGTAGCATCCCCAAATGCCAAGTGGAGAAAGCAGATCCTAGGAGGAAGCTTACCAGTACTTTTCGACAGCATTTTTATTAAAGGAGCAGTAATGTCTCCTATCACCTTGTAACGTCTTTTAATGCAAAGGAAAAAACAGATGCTTACTTGTCGCTAGAGATTGAGAATGTAATTTTCCTTCAATATTTTCCACAAAAATGATTGCTCTACATCTTCTTTGACTGCTTCATCAGTTTGCAGATTGCTGAAGAAAAGATTCCTATTTTAGGCCACACATTACCTTGCAAAAAACCCCCATGAATGCAGGGAATAAATAGTAACAAGAATACAGTCAGCACAGAACAACATTAATTGTTAAAAGGAACTGTCAATGTTCTAAATAATAATGCACGATCCATCTCTGAATTTTGACAGACAGGAGTTGAAAAATGCTGAAGTTTCTTTTAGTTTTTTGTTCAACAGCTGCTTTTCCAAACCATCCCCAGCTCCAGAACTCCCAGGACTCTAGCATACATCATAAACCCCAGCTTTCAGCAGATGTTGAGAGCACAGTATCTCCCCTCACAAAGAGACTTTTATTCACATAGAAGCTCAATAATTCAATAAAAACTTGAGTGTGCAGTAAATGAACTAATAAAAATTAACTTAGGACATGGCAAGAACAGCTTATAAAGGCCCCAGGCAGCTGCCAAATTTCTAAATCCTTTCTAGCATGTGGAGAGGAAGAAGGGCTGATGACACCAGGAGGTGCAGCTTTGCATGGAAGTGCAGCAGAAACCGTACAGGACCCTCTGCCCCAGAGCATAGGTGCCTCCTCAGAGGAAGGATTACACTAACTCTTGCTGACATGGGCAGCCAGCCAGTTCTGCAACAGAGGGAGACACACACATGGTGCCAAGTCCCAAAATATGCTAAACATAGACACAAGGATGCTAAATCACACTTGAGGGATTAAAGTCCTTCTTTCTCCACTCCCTTTTCACATCAAAGTGGGGTCAAATTCTTTGGTTTCTGAACTATTTCTGATTGCTCTTTAGAGCAGCAAGTGCTCCTCCAGCCCTCCTGCAGCCATCCTGTGCTTCAGCTACCACAAGCTTTTTCATAGCAGGCTATTGACAACATTGCCCAAATTAGCCCTGACAAAATATACATTACACACACCAATAGGCTGAATTGCAGGGCTGGTTCTGGCAGTTGCATGACAGTTCTATTACAGCACAACTACACCAGAGCCTACAGGAATGAAAATGTGAACAAGGGAAGATTTCTTTTTCCTCCACTGATATAAAATACTCTGAAATTACATGATGAAAATAATGCTCAGCTCCTCGTTGTCACTGAAAATGAATGCATACATAAAAATGAAATCCACTGGACCTTGCTGTCATTTTTTCAAAGCACATCAAGTTTGAGAGAGGCAAGAAAGATAGAAAGAATCATCAGCTTATTGCACTTCAGACCATCACTTTCTCACCTACAGTGAACAGTACAACCTGGTGGAATTCACAGGCTGGTCATGGCTCCAGGATTAACCATCATATGCTGTTAAACAGCAAAAACAATGCAGGCAATTTGCTTGTGTATATATTTTCATTCTGAAATGAAGAAGACTTATTTCCACTATTTTTGGTTTTATTTTCCTTTCCCTAAGATAAAGGAAACCTACCTAGCTTAAAAAAGCCAAGCTATGAGTTTAACATCTGTCTTTTTTCCCCCATATTTTCAATTAAATCTCCAATGTACAATTCATCTGAAGACATTCCTTGTAATGAGATTCTACATAATAAAAAATGCAACAGTTATCAGACATTTCTGCTAAAAAGGATCCTAGTGAAGGGAGACAGGAGAGAACACATCAGACCTGCATCACTTGTTATTTATTATTATGTTTTTACTTCTCATTGTTTATCAAATTAAGTATTATACTTTATATTCCAACAACATAATCTAAAAACAGTACCTTGACAGTTTGGTTATAAAAGGAGTTAAAAAAAAAAAAAAAGACAGCAAATGGAATTTATGTGAAGACTAACTGAAGAAAAGCGTTCCAAGGAGCAACAATGTTTTGTTACCCTCCTTAAAAACGCAAAATCTTTTTAAACTAACTTATCTTATTGTATCTGTTATAACATAAAGCTTTCTACAAGGCTCTGGTACCTTGTGTCACTGTGTTTACAGAACAGCATCCTACTTGTAAGAGGTAGATAGAGATCTCATGCAATGTAGTAGCTCCCACTGAAACCAAGATGCCTCAAAGAATGCACTGTTGCCCACTACCCGCACTAGTTACATACAGTTATACACCTGGGGTGGTCTGCTGAAGCCAGAGCACTGAAAGGGGGCACAGGACACACTCTGTACATTGTTAAGGTGTACAAGATACACTAAGCATCATAAATGCTGAAGAATGATTAGCCACTGTCAACTGAATTTGTGGATTCTGAAAAACCATTGGAAAATGTCTGGTTCTCCCAATTTAACAAAAAATGGGTTTTTTTCCAGCCCTGTTCAGCATTAAAGTCCATCTGCAAGGACTGTGAGGATGGGATGGAAATCACAGCCTGTCGCCCTGAGATTTGCAGTCCTTTGATGTTTTCATTTCTGTGATGGAGTTCTCACACACTTTCTGTAAATACAGTTATGTTCTCACGTACTTTCTGTAAATAAAGTAATGTTTGGCTAACCGTCCTTTTTTGTTTTCATTCTTTCTCCTGAGGCGGAGAAGTTTGATGGTCTTTTCGTTTGACCAGTGTGGTTGGAGAGGTGGTAACCTCATCCTCCAATCCACGGTCATTCCTAGAAGCATATATATATGTTGTACAATAAACAACGAGGGCTTTTCTGGCTTCTCTCTGTTCTGACTAAGCTGGGTCTGTGTGGTTCTTCTTGTGTCCAAGTACGACAATAGCCCGTGCTTTTCGTCTTCACCATGGCCAGAATAAGCTGTGGTGCAATCGCAGGGTAAAATGGGTTACAAGATTTTGTTACAGACAAAGATTGCTGAAGACCACTGCTTATGGCAACAAACACTGGTTTACACAAGGATATATATCTATCTCTTTAATGTATTATGCCTAATACACTCACACTCGTTTTTAGGATACATGCTGCTGACAGAGTTGTCAGAACAGTGACTCATGGAAAATACTTGTATCTTATTGAACTTAGCAGTGCAGAAGTGGTCCTTTAAAAAGGACATTGCTGAGCTGTTTGATATTACCACAGGTATACAATGCAGTTGAAAATGCCTGCTTTATTTTACATCTTCAAGGCAGACTTCTGAAATGCATTTCTCTCCTGCCTGCTTACATACCCATTCTTGATATTTGTACTTATCTTCCATATTCCCATATGTATTTATTCAAATTGTTTCTCTAGAAATCAGTGGTTCTAGTCTTCACTGAGGAAGTAGTAATTGAACACTGGTACCACTGTACTCTTTTAAAAATATGTGTCTTTCAATTCTTTGTGCAGAATGCACACTTCAAGGACAAGAAAAACGATCTGTATGTGATTAATTTTGTATTGTATGGAACAATAATAAAGTAGCAGAAAAGAAAGGCAGCATAACTCAAGATTGCTTTTACAACTATTCCTTCTGTGGTACAAGCACTATATTTTATCTAGATTCCTTGATCCTCCAGTGTCCAGTTTAATTCTCTTCCCCACAAATTTATTTTTTCTCCCTTTGTTTTTATACATTCATGGTGTATGTCATCTCCTTAGGACACTCAGTACAGTCCATAGGAAGATCTGGCATCAAATTTGCCAATTCACGCCCTTCTTCCTCATCCCAGCACCTTCAACCTACGCTGCCACCACTCATGCACTGCAAGGCCAGTAGGGCAGGGATCATTCTCACATCTCGTGCCATGGTGCCTACAGCAGTCTACTACAGCATGTAGTTCAGATGGCCGATAAATCACTCAGCACAGTACCCAAGTTCCTGTATCACACTATAACAGAAAAGCACAGCCATGCCACCCGGATTGGTACATACACTAAACAGACTGCCTAACACAGGCAGCCTAACTCAACTGATCCTTCGTACATGAACCAGGACCCAGAGGTGTCTCAAGAGTAAATAAAAATGTCAGGGTGCAGCACATCATCTGTGCCGGCCCTGCTAGCTCTCCACAGCTACCACAGATCTGTGAGTGTCTATCTCAGCACAGAGTATCAAACCCATAGCAGATCAAACCCATAGCACCATGCCAAGCTAACCTAGGTACAGTTTCTCCTAGAGGTTGATGTTGATTTACCTGGACAGTGTAACTAATATCTCATGGTGTGTGTCAGACAGGTGACTGTCACAAGGTCATCTCTGAACAGCAGTTTACACCCTCATCCTGATGGCCATCCAGTCAGTATACACTGATTATAACTATACAATGTACTATGGTCATTGTTTTAAATCTTAACTTGGTCTTCAAGTAAGGAGTAATCAGCACATACCTTATCTACTATGTGTCATAAACTATTATTTTTACTTACAAACACAGGAAGTGATTTACCTAGAAAGGGAACTGAACTAAACTAACAGCCTGAAGTTACATACCAAGACAGCAGTGCAAGTGGCAAGAGCGCCATTTATGCATTCACAGCCTACTTCCCGCATCACCAGGTAACTCTTACAATGACACTTACGTCCCAAAGCCCTAAGGTGAACCAGATGTATTAAAATAATTATATTAAAATATTTTTGATGTTGGTTTTATAAAAATAAAAATAAAAATAGTAAATGATGCCAAACCAAAAGTGAAGAATCTCTCTTAGTGAGAAAGATTATTCCTATCAAGTTAAGCATCTCAGGATTGTGACCACTTCCATTTTTCTGCCTTCTCATATGAAATCGTGATGAAGTTTTTATTATTTACATCCATGATTTGCTTTGTTTTCAGTAATTTCTATTGCATTTTAGAAAAAACAGCTCATTTAAATACCATATATGGCATTGTTTTCAGAATATCATTTACTACAGTTATGCCTTAAAATGGACAATATTTCTCTCACTGTAAGACAGGCTACATTTTCCACATAGAAAGTTTGGCCTATATTTGGTGTTTCACTCTTCCTGAGTGGACTGGAGAATGGGTTGGAAGCACGAGAAAAAAGAGGGCACACAAACATGTTGGTGTGCACTTCTGATACTATCCTCTTCCTTTAAAAGTAACTAGATGTTAAGTCCTTGAAAAAGGCTAACACACACACACAGAAAGATTCAACATAGGCAAGAAAAAATTGGACTATGCAGACTGCAAATAAAAATGACACCATGCTACCTTATATGGCGTTAACGTATGAAACAAAAATGAAAAGAAAAATATGAGAAGAAAAATGAGAAGAAAAATTTGTTGAATTATACATAGCAGCCTAGACAGCTGTATGAATCTTGTAAATGTACTGCTGTAGTATTTGAATTTCATGCAGCATTCACATGATATTTCTATGGTCAACATACTGAATACCATGTTTTCAAAAGGAAAGAACCCTATAGGCTGCATGATAATCAGGCATCACTAAACCTGAAATACTAAACCTCAAAATACATACGTACACACACACACACACAATTGTATAACATCAAATTTATTTCCATTTCTGCAATGTATTTTTTCTTTGTATACGAGGCTTCAAAAGTAGTATTTGGTTACTGGCTGCCAGAAGAAAAACAAGTGAAGCATTCCTTAAGCTCTTTGGGAATTCATATCTCACACCTTTTTTTCAGTCCTGTTTCAATCTTCCCTATGTGGCTAGAGTATTTGATTGTTTACTGGTCTTAGCCGTCACAAATGCCAGGGTCTGGAACACGACTTGCAGCCAAACATACTCTTTGACAACACCTGTAAGCATAAAGCTCAATGACTTGGCTTGAAAAAAACAAAGATCCTCTTCAATATTAATGTGGTGCAAAAGTTCTTTACAATAACCCATCCACTGGAGACCTCAGGGAGGTCTAAGTAGTAATTACTGCTGAAAAGGTACCATGACCAGAAATTTTTGTTTGTTTTTCCAGATAGCAACAGCCCTTCATTCAGGAGGTTTTCCTTTGTAACTAATGGCGCAGTCATTTCTTTGGTGACAACTAAGTGGCCTGCAACCAATGCTGGAATTACTAGGCTTTACTTGACAGACTGTCAAAAATGGCTGCTGACCAGTAGATTCTACAGCTCCCTGGGGCAGGTTTTTCTGAATGAATGTGGACTATCTCTGTTCTATCTTAAAGTGGACTACCTCTGTGTCTCTTATGAAGCAGGAAAGAAGGTAGGGTCTTGAAGTTTCCCCTGGCAGCTCTAGGCCCCCATTTCCAGTGCTGCTATCACAGCTGGGGCAGATCGAGCTGGCAGGGATGGCCAGGCATTTTGCAGCCAGGTGTATTTCCAGTCTCAAATACTGACTCCTACACTTCTGGGGCATCTCTTTTGTTTTGATAACAAACCAAAATCTGTGGCTAAATAAAAGACAAGGATATTAAACCACGCAGCTGACTACCGAGAAAGAAATAGTAAAGTAAAAGAACTTTTCTCTTTGGTCTTGAAGAGACTGATAAAATCCCATCGTAAATCCGAAACAGAACCATATCTTTACTGTGCAAAGAGAATTGATCGGCAATATAAAAATAGGACACCAAAACAGTAATTTTTTCTCCATTTTGGGAATTGTATAAGCCAAAATAAACAGCTTCCTATCCACCAGCTGAATGTAAGATTTATTTTCAAGGCTGACAACTGCCTGCTCTATTTATGTAATTTAGAAGTCTGAAGTATTTACATTATTAAAATCCAGCACGTGGTAGAGATCTGGTTTTGTTTGAACAGGTCCAAGGCACAGACTATACCAAGATGATTATTTTCCTGACAAAAATGGAAAAATGTTATTTTACTGAATTTCTAGCTAGGAATTGTTTTATTTAAAATAACAACTCAGGTAGTATTGGAAGGACCAGTTTTATAAGGAGACAAATTAAATTTAGGAGTTGTGAATTTAAAACTGCTAATTTCTTATTTTATCTGATCTTCCTTGGTCATCTGTTATTCTTACTATGTTTCTGTGTACTTTTTTCCTGCACGTACAGTATTTATTTTCAAACCAAAATATTCTTAACAAAATTAAGGAAACAGCATATTTTAACTGAACTCTTTAAGTGTAGATTGGCTAAATAAGGATATTAGCAGAGGGACACATTTTTGCAACCTTCTCTGTATTTTAGTGGGGGTTTTTTACTAAAAAAACATCCCATAGAATTGTAGCATTGCTGTTTTATAGAAAATGTAAGAGTGAAGTTAGTTTTTTGCAATGAAAGTTTAAACTACTGTTGTGCCAGGAATCACTACAGCTTTATTATTTAGTTTTCTGCATGGTCCTATCAAATTTCTGGCAAACCTCCTGGTTTCCAAATCAGAGTGTGTTAGTAGCAACTTTGGAGGGATGGAGAGAGTCAAGAGAGGTGATAAATCTCCTCACTTTCTCATCTAGTTTGCTGCCCAATCTCACTGCTTATAGAGAACTCATCCTTATTTTGTACAGTTCACAAAAAGAAGGCAAACTGTAACTCCAGCACAAAACATCTGTGGTTTTGCGTTTTGTATGCTCGAGCAAAGTATTAATATTCGTGTAAGATTAAATGTCCATGCTTTCATGGTTAATTGACATACATTATCTAATGTTTCTTTCTGTAATTTCATTTTGCTGTACTCCCTGCTCATTCTGCATTCTGAAGGAGAGAAGGGCAGTTTTTCAGCTGACCTAATGAAAACACTGCCATGACAAATGAGAAACCAACCTGTGTGCAGTGGAGTCTGGCTGAAGAGAATGCTAATTTTCTGCCTCAATACTGCCTTCAAAGAGATTATTCAAGGCTCCCTCTGACATGGAACACAGTGATCAGCCAGCAAATGCTAGAGATGAAAATAACCTTTATCTGTTTTAACAAAAAGGTGAACTAAAAAAAGCAGTCAGTCTTACCCTCAGTGTTTACTATTAGCAATGAACGAAGTTACTTTATTTAGTGCTTATTCAGTAACTTTCATTGATAGGGTTGTTACTCTAGATTTTTTCATTATTAAATCAGCATAATTTATTTACATAAGGCAAAAGATGCAAAAAAAAAAGCAATACGAACCTGATGTTTTTCTAAAAGATTACCTTTTACTGAGATCTAGCAAATGCCTAAGAAACTCAGAAAAGAGATTTAAGCCACAGTTTTGCATACAAAAACTGCATAGACTGAAGCTGTGAACTTACTGTCCTTGTCAACCAGGTGGAGTTATTTATAGAATTCAAGTATCAAACACCCAAAAGCATGAAGACAACTCAGATGAAAAAATGAGGCTCAGCCCCAATCTATCAAAGATGCATGAATGAACCAAAGTCAGTAAATTAATCAAAATACAAAGGGTAATGAAAACCTTCTTAAGGTGACAGAATGTACCAGTGGAGAAATGACCTGAGATTTCTAAACTTCCACCTGCAGAAAACTGAAGTGATGTACGGTAAGTAGCTTATATTACCAGGAATGCACCTAACTCATTAGTACTAACTTTTTTTCCTGAGCAGTATTCTTAATGAATTTTAAACTTACAGTAATTAGTGACATAGGGAAGTCATTATATTTTGTCTTAGTCTAATTAAGTTTAAAAAAATAATCTTACTGAAAGTAGGCTGATACTATCTGCTGTAGAAGTATATATGAATAAAATTCTGACCACAGTGTTCTCTTGAGTGAAGCAAAATATCACCCAATAATAATCAAAGCTGGTGGTGCTTTCCATGACTTATGAGGACATAATGATACTAATATCAAGCTTTCATATAGTGCTTTCCATCAGCAGTATCAAAGCACTTTAGAGAGAAGAATCAGTATTTCCATTTTACATATGAGGAAGTCAGAAACAAAGATGATCTGAAACATGAAGAAAACACAAATGCCATCTCTGTGCACTGAAGATTTTTTGCAGTTATAGGCAATTGTTCATAAAATTTTATAAAATGTGATGTCTTGCTAGAAAACAAAAAGACAAAACTAGTTTAAAATACAGTATTTGAAGTATTTAACAACATGGACAATCTAATAACAAATTTAGACATGCATCAGCATCTGAGAGAAGGAATTTTAAAAATTATGCTTACATATTACTTATCTTCAGTTGGTCACAATAAATTAAACCACAAACACTGAAAATAATGAAAACTGTGCTATAAATACACTGAAATCTCTTGTGGTGTCCTACTGCACAGAAACAAGGGAAGATAGATTTCTACTAAGATTTTTTAATTTTATCTCTAGAAGTGCTGTTCTTTGGAGTAGTACAATTGTAATGCGTTACTTTCAGCATAGTAATACAGAGCTGTGAGTCATAGTAAGAAACGTTCCCAATTTTGCCATGACATCAGACAGGACTGCCATTTACCATGCTGGCAAAGCTATTTACTCTTTTGCGTGGGATTCAGAACCCATTTAATTGTTTTCCATTTTTTTCCCCCATTTTACTTAAGCTTCTCTCATGCCTTTACTATTTTAGCTACAAAATAAAAACTAGCATGCCTTATGGAAATGGAAAGGGTATTGAAGGCTTTGTACACAATCACATAGTGTGTTCAACAGAAACCATGTCCATGAAGGCTATACCATCATAGTTCAAATCAGTGAGAGCAAGGAGCACTTACTGTTGTAACATAAAGGTAGATCTAAAAGGTTGCTGTCTGAAGATGCTATTGCTGCTGAGCAGAGATCTTTAAGGCAAGACAGTGCTGCTTTGCCATACTGATATTCAAACCTGAATGTACCCAGTGCTCCTGTACCTGAATATTAAAGTCAGTGTTTGGAATATCTGGAAAATGATTAATAATGTATCTGTGTGGGAGGTCCATCGCCGATAGTGGCTGCTGTCAGTCAGCAGGACTCCACCTCAGAGGTGGAGAACCCCTCCTGGGAGGAGGATCCCAAGGGCGGCACCCAGGTCTAGGACCTACCCCACCTTCCCGAATGTTCTGTTGAGTTCGATGTTTTATTGGTTTTCAGTTGTTGTACCCTCCCCTCAGTTAAATTTAGTGGACTCTGGAACCCTGTACCCTCCCCTTCGGTCCCTGTTCATTGGCTGTATCCCTTTCCCCCGCCCAGTTTCTGCCTCCCTTAAAACCCCTTGTACAGCCCTGGACCCCCCCGCAGTTCTCCCTTGGAACTCTGCCTGCAGGATCCCTTCACCCTTGTCCTTAATAAAGGAGATCACGGGAGACCCCCTCCCGCAGCCCTTTGCCTCCTTTGCCTTCTTGCTCGCGTCCAGCAGGCATCTCGCCGGGAGCAGCTCCACCTCGGAGTGAGCGACCCACTATTTGCCCTCAAGACCCCTTCCTGCCCCCTGGCAGACTCTCAGGCCCTCGGAGCCAACGGCCTCGGTCGAGGGAAAACCTGCAGCCAAAAGGCAACATATCTGTGTGGCCAGCTGTATCAGTGGTGACTTATGTACCATTGGCCATTCAAGTGGTGTAACATTTTCACTGCTAGTTGGCTGACACAAGTTCTCAAGCAGGAACCACCACCCATCACAAGGAGGCTCAGAGAACTTCTGGAGGGCTTCAACAGTTCATTTCACTCTAAATACTGTTGTAGCTAATGTTAGAGGAAACAGCAATACACATAATGATGCAATTAAAAAGTTAAGTCAAATCAAACTACTTCTTGGGGATATTACATTATTTTTTAGTACAGTATGCATAAAATATTTTATTTATACACACACATACACATGTATTTGTTTCCTGATGGGTATACTGCAGTGTCACTAAGAAGAAAAAAAAAATCTGACAAAAGGTAGGGGAAGAGGGAAAAACAAATCTAGGGGTTCACCTGATTTGTGATTTGTAAATTAAGAAAATCCGGACTTTTTCAATTTTTTTAAAAATAAGGTATGAGTAAAATTTCATTTTGATTAACAGACAAGATACCCACACACAGAGAATTCTAAAAAGACAATCTATTTATGTAAAGAAGCACCTAGAAATGGTGGAGCAGAATAGAAAACAACAGATTACCTTCCTTCAGTATCCGTACCCAAACCAGATGGAACTGGAAAGATCTCCTGAAGGTCATCATACTAACTGCTCATGAAAGTGAAGACTGCAGACTGTGTGCCACACATGGTTTCTCAATGTGTAGTTAATGCTGTAAGTTTCCCCCTCCACCAAGTAGTTTTTTTCTGTTTAACCAGCTTACGTATTTTGGTCCCTTGTTCCTATTTCAGAAATTTCATGTGTAATTTCTAGTTCACTATAATGAAGCAGTACTTTTCTCTGTAGACGACAATGACCAGGTCTGCTATATCCTTCTCAACAAACAAATAGTATAACATTATATGTTCCTGAAGATTAAACTTTAGGCCAGTGCCTAGCCCTCCTAAAAACTGAATCTTAAAATAGGATACTACTGTGACAATTCTATTAGAAAGCATGAATTTTTAATGTGTAAAATTGCTGAAGTAATTTAAATATCTGACAGGAAAAAACCACAGGTTGCCAGCTTTGCACAAGACATATTTCAAGGGCAGAACTGAAAACAATATATATTATGTAGACACAGCAGTTCCAAAAAAAAATTAATGAAGTCTTACTACCTATAGCAAAGAACTTGGAAAACTTGCATAGTCCACATTATTTTTAAATGTATTAAATAAAACACCAGAAAATACACAGTTCTTACAGTCTCAGGAATAAGATGTATAAAAACTGTTTAAGAGTTTGTCAACCTCTCTAATAGCCAGATATAGGTGGTGAACTCCATAGCTCAGCTGTACTTAGCATTCTTTCCTCAGGGCACACAGCTCTTGGTGCTGCTACGGGTATTAGAAAAATATTGAAACAATTTATTCAGCAACTGCTGTTAACTGTCCCCCAAAATTCTCCTCTGACAGAGAGAGAGGACATAATGCTTCACCTGTGGTTTTCCAGGATAGGTTCCCTACCTTGAGGCATCCTGCCATGTCATACGGTACAGGTCTGCTCCTGTACGTTTCTAGAAGGTGTTTCTCCAAACCATTCCGATGCTCTGTCATTCTACAAATGACAACCGTATGTGAATGGACTGTGGTCCAAGTTCACATTCTGTATTACAATGACCAGTTGATAAAGCCTTTAAAACCCCTCAAGTAGACAACTGTTTACTTATTCCTACGAACTACTTTCCAATCTAAGATTATTATTAGCTAACTGATGGCAGAGTTCTTCAACAAATCCGTCCTCCACATCTTCAGCCTGATGATCGTAAATGTCAAGACAGCATTACTAGTGATTTTTTATCCCTCATTATTTTTTCCCTCAGTGGTATTTGTGTCACTTGATTCCACCAGTTTACTGTGCATTAACTTCAAAGGTGGTAAATTTTAATCAGCATGTTTAGTTGTATGATTTATAGTTTCCTATTATGTTTTCTTTCATTACAGTTATAAGCAGGAAGAGGTAAAAGCACTACCCTTTTTACTGCCATTTGTTATCTTCATCACTTTACATCACCATTATATTAGCTCTGTCTTGCCTAAATGGTCTGAAGAGGTATTGAACCAAGTGCTTTGATATGTACTAAATGTTCTTTTTACATTATTCATGGGCAATTGTCAAAGCATCAACAGAGAGTTAGTATACCTTTCTGCACATGAAAAATAGAAAGCTACAAGACACACTGCACAATAGGTAGGTGAAAACTGTTTTCTAGGTAGAAGATTTACATTTTGCATGCATCAAGATGGATGGGTAACATGTTTCTAGGATGATGTGGAACACTGCCCCTGGAGCCCTGCTGGCTTGCTTTCCCCCAGCATTTTTGGGGTTAGCCATGGACAGACACTTGAACCATCCCATCAGCTGCATGTGGCTGAAACTCTCTGGGTTGGCCAACTCTACAGTAACAGGAAGGGCAGATGCAGTGAAGTGGAGAGGCCTATTTTCACCTAAGAGTAAAGTAACACAAGGGCACCTTCAGGAAAATATCATTTGGCATTTTCACGTGATCAGAACTAGATTTCATCCCCTGAATAAGATCTTAAAATGTCATCCCACTTCATTCACAAGACAAACTGGATCATGGGTCATGTAAACAATCCCTTTGCTTCCAGCCATCTACATCTTTCAGAAATTACTAACAAAAGACATCAGTCTACAAAGACCCATCCCACTCTGTTCCTCCTCATTTACCTTCTCATCTGTTTAAGACCAGAAGTTGATAATTGTTTTGTCTTAAGTGATGCTAAAATGGACAGTATCTTTCTTACTTATTTTATACAAGGAAACACTACAGCAACACTGTCATGAGGAGGTCCCTTCCTCTCTGACACCTTCAGTGACTGGAAAACTCACCTGTTTTCTTATTCAAAAAGACCTTGACTCTGCTGTGAACTAGCACCTTCAAACACATAACAGGAGAGTACTGCTGTCCCTGCGCTCCTGAGAAAGTATTTTTTCTGCATGAGGCAGCAAAAAAATTTAGTATGGGGTACAGAAACAGACCAAAATGACTTGGACCTAGTGTTAAGAAGCAGAGGTAAGCAGAGGTGAGGCAAAAGCAATAGCGTTATTGTCTAATGGACATTTGGATAACTACACATGAGAGAATGGAAATTCACTTATGCTGCCAAGTTGCAGCACTGCATATTCCTACACAAGAAATTCATGCACTCATCATTTGAGAAGACAGAGCAGAACCTTATATATTCTTTTAAAAGGACTACTTTTGACACAGTAACATGTCTTCAAAACTGGGAGTCGCCCCACATGCACATTCCCAGAATTTAGCTTAGCATGTAAGGAACTCATCTGAGGCAGAAAAACCTCAACTGCATTGGGCTGAAAGTCAGGTCTTCCAGTTCTTGGTTAGGGCTCTACAGAAAAAGACAGATAACCCATCCTCTGACTATAAAACGTTGTTTCTTTCAAAAAAACCCAACAGCTGAGACCATACTGCATTTTGCCATAGGTCTGCTCTGACATGAAAGCATGAGATGTTCATTCTTTGAACACATGCAGGAGACAGACTTCTTCAGAGGTTTTAGGTAAAGCAGTACTTAAACAAAGATTCATCCCAGCTCATTACAGCACTTCACAGAGAGGTCCAAGTTACAAAACCACCATGCCGCGTAGGCTCATTATGTAATGAGTGGAGAGAGACAGGCACCTTCAGGCTGTGATTCATGCACTAGGTATGTACTGGCTGAAAAGAATAGGAACATTTGAAGATGGAACAAAATCAGGAACCTGGGGAATTACTAGTCAGAGAAAATGCTCACTGTATTAGAAACCTCCTATAAAAGTGAGGATTGGGACACCAAGCCTGTTATTAGGCAGAGCTCTCATTTAGATCTGCTCTTTTCCCTATTTCTTAAAGCAAATTAAAAGAATAAGAAATAAAGTAACATTAGAATTAACCAGTTTATTTCCTGGATTTGCAGATAAAGATGCGGTAAGTACCCTGTGCTTGACTCAATTCATAATAGTGTGCTAAACCTTTAAAGTTCTGAGGGCAACTATCAACACTGAAACATCTTATTCTGCCTATGTCATCTTTACTGCTAAATCAATATTTATTATTGCACAAAAATAGCTGCAAAATGCAACCACTCATTTAAATTGTCTTTAGGACTTATGAATAATGACAGGTACAAAATGGACTAATAACTTAAGGTCAAAAGCCGTTAAGGTAAAATTACTGTATTTCAGAGTATAAATGCAAGAAACAGTAAAACTTTAACAACAAATCAGGTAGGAATGCAATTAATAAAATAATTGTTTTCTGGCTAAGTGCATCTTCCCTGAACTTGTCAAATTTCTTTAGACAAGTTATTATGCATCAAAAATCTAGAAAAAATATGTTCTTATTCAACTATAAAACAATAACTTTCTCTACACTGGACAGTATATGCAAACACTGTCAAATGATGACTGGTACAAATATTCCACAGCAGGAATGTGGGAATAGTACCAGTGTATGAATTATTAATAGTTGGCATTATTAATTAATATTTTTAATATTAATACAATGTATGAATTATTAAAAATATTAATACCCAGTTCATAAATTACTCTGATTATGTACTTGGGGACTGAAACAGCAGAATGCCTATTTCACATCACTAATTTTTTCTCAAAAGACGATATGTAAGTATCTAGTAATGAAAGCTAGGTAGTCACTAATAAAATATTAATTTTAATTAGCTCAGTTAGTAGATGGTTGTATTCAGTGAAAGAAAATGACACTGCTTTTACAAAACTGTATAATAGGATAGTTCTGCTCAATAAGCAGAACTTCACCTCTAAACTCTTTCCCACAAATTGTTAACAAATTTCCTTTTTCTGTCACTTGCTGATCAGTTGAACAAGTTACAGATTTATAATGTCAAAATGACAATTACTCAAGACAGTAAAGTATTAAAACTATGCAAAGTTCAGGGCTGACAGTCTGAGACAAAGCAAGGCTCTCATCTAAATGCTGCTGCCTAAAACAGCCAGATGTCTGCTTCGTCATCCAAGTTAGTCATCTGCACTGTTGAACATCTGGAGGAAGGGCTCTCCTTTGGGGGAGCCTCCTTGTTTCTCACTGCTGACCACAGAGAAAGCACAGAACAGTAGTTTAACTGGACATACACCTTCAGATGACTAAGATTGCTTAAATGTCTAGATGAGTCACTGGTTGCCACCAGCACCACTGGCTTCTTCTAAACCATTTTTCTTTTTAACTGCAACAGTTCAATGATCCAGATCATTGTGAGGGCTTCCAAATGGTAACACCAATATAAGCCATAGGACAAGAAGATCCAGCTCAAACCAAGGAGGATGCCAGACGTTCACTGTTGATGGCACGGCAGATTTACAGAAGAATAAAGAAAATACCTTCTCCCAGTACAAAGAATGCCATTATTTGCCCAGTGTTTTTGGAGCAGAAATTCTTTTTGCCTGCACAAGTAGAGAATTCACGGAGTAGTAGTTTCTACTTCGAAGCAGAAAATTCTGCTTCTTAGTGATTTCTAGTTATTAACTTTTCTGATGTTTATTTTAGCTAATTAGCTAATATTATGAAATAATATTTGATGCCAAAATTATACTCAACTAAATCCCATGACTTTACTTGATTGTGATTAGTGATCTATAAATAATTATACTCTTTATCACTATTTCACAGACAAAAGAAAATTATCTCAGCTTTACAGTTCTAGAAAACAACCTTGACAGTTTTAAAAAGCATCAGTATCAGATATAGGAATCACCAATATCAGCTATGGGAAGCTAGATCTTGAAGCTTTAAGCAGGTGAATGGACTAAAATGACACTGAAGAATGGAAAGGAGTTTGGGTCACTGAAGAAATTGTCCCAGTGAATATACAGCCTTATACACTTACAGTCTATTAGCTACAATAGGTATAACGAAATTCTGCGAGGTTGTCTCTCTAGTTTCAGAAATAAATGTATGATTTTGAATATTTAATTATAAGCGAAGGAAATTACAAACTCTGAAATGCTTGTGAATAGCAACACTAGTTATAACTAGTGGTCCAATCAACAACTGGCACAGGACTAACAGTAGCCCAGCAGAGAGGAAGGGTGGCAAAAGTAAGATTACTCACAATGTTCCACTGAACAGGAACTGGCAACATCTCATGTATGTTAAACAGCTGGAAGCGCAATCCCTGTTCCTGCTCTGAGACAGGGCATCTATCAGCATCCCAAGTGTTGATGCCTCATGGGTGGAGGAGAAAGGAGAGGTGGCAGGGGAAGCTGGCAACAGATCAAGCAGTGCTATAAGGGAGCTGTACAACTGCAATGCCTTCAAGGCAGGAAAAGAACTAAACATTATACAAACAACTTGGTGTTATTATCCAAATGTACCACTTAAAGATAGACATCCTCGACCCAAACCACTGTCGTTTACATCTCTATACTTATGTTATGGGAGAAGTAGTTAGCCGGTTGAGAAAGCACAGTACCCAGGACACCAACTAGTAGGTGGTGCATGACTCGGAGAATAAAAACCGATCCAAACATAGAGGAGAAATGTAGCTCAGGTGTAGTCAGCTAGACACCACAGAGCAGCTCTTCAGCTGGGGGACATAGAATTCAGCTATCAACTTGTCCCAGATAAAGAAGTTTTTGTGACAAATCCTGGGACAATTTCCAGCCAAAACCAAATAAACCTAGTCCCAGGAAGACAGAGGACAATACATAAAGCAAGCACCTTCTGTCTGCACCTAGTAAAGGCACAGCAGACCAGAGCACAGCAGTGGAGCATGGCCATGACACAACCCACAGGGGCCAGCAGGACCAGCTGGAAATACAGGCACCGGAAGGCATATTTAGCACAAGAGTAATCTAAACGCTGCAAACAAGCTTATCTCCAACAACGGCCATTGGCAAAATGAGATGCCAACTGTAAGTGGCAGACATTGCTGACTCTCCCTTCACTTCAGGCAGACTCTGTTGTTAGTCTTTAAAATCTGGGAAACATAGGCCCCTCCAAAGTCCACACACTCCCAGGAGTAAAATGAGGGAACGAATGATGAACACTTTGCTGGATCTGCACAATAAACACTTCTAGAATCAGGAAAACAGAAAGAATTACAAAACCAGCAATGGAGTCAATATCCCAGAACAGCTATTGAGGCAGCTTTGCAGATCTAGCTTCCAATGCTTAGCAAGTGTAATGGCATCAGTTACATCTAGTTCACATTTTAAAATACTGAGCGCCTACAGAACAAGTACCAGCGGGGGAATGGTATTCTATATAATATACTGAACAGCAAGATAATTTCTTCAAGGAATTGCTCTCTCTCCAAAGACGATCCAAAAAAAGATACTCTAGCCTCAGTACTCTGACCCTTTAGCAAGCGACAGGAAGCAGTAAACACAGGGTAGTTTCGGCAGCCTGATGAAAAAGCTCAATGAAACAAGCTTTAATGTTGCCACTGGCACCAACCTCCAGCTTCTCAGTTAGTGTACGTAATTCTGCCTTTTTTTAACTCTCTTTGATTGAAAAGCTTCCCAGGCAAGAAAACCAAAGAAAGTAACTTCCCCTCTTCCACTGAGAGTAGTTTCCTTTCCACACTCTCAGTTCCACTCGTACAGAAACACAACCAAGGACCTTATCTTCTGTGACCAAAAAAGTCATGTGCCAGCCCTGCCGCCATAAAACCCATGCCACATTCCATTGTTAGTGCCTGAGTTTACCTTCTGAAATCCATAAAAGGATTTGTTAGCTTTCTGCATCAACAAATTAAAGACTATAGTCACCCTACTCCAAAGTACCAAGAGGTAACCAAGAATGCCCAGGCAGCAGACTTATCATGCCCACATCCTAATTTGGTTGTACATAATCTATTTGCTGGGGAGAAAAATCATTGTACCAATCCCTTGTATCACAAAAAAAATAGTAATTTGTTTGCTTCATTTAGTAATATTGAAAACTCATTCAATTTATCATATATTAAAAAACTGACTAATTTTCATAGCAATTGATTAATTACAAGGATTTGTGAATGTGATTGAGTACACAATCTCTGCAGCATCTGTCATACTTTAAAAATAGCAATGGAATATGTTTCCCTAACCACCAGCTGGAAGTTTAATTAGTTAAATGGTAAGTTTTAGCACTTACTTCCAGAAGAGATAAGATAAATATGAATTATTTTTTCCAGTAATGTGCATACTGTGCATGCTAATCAAAAACACTGTGAATGCAGTTTGGGAAGGTCTGCATCCTTTTAATATCCCTTACCAACCCCTGAGACACATACCAAATATAATCAGGATTTGGGGTTTTTTTTAAACCATTTATTTTTCAATTTATTATGACCTCATACTTAGTGATGCCATATTTTGAAATTATACTAGGCTGTTTTAGACAGTAATTAGTTCTATATAAAACCCAACAGCCTTATTGAACATAAAGTAATGACATTATCACTTCAGAGCACAAACTTAATTGAAGCTACATAATAAATTCTTTGAGCAGAGACAACAAATCTCAGAGAGAACATTATTCTACCAAAAATTTTTATTATATGAGTAAAAGTATATCATAGCAGCTTATGAGCAAAACGAGCAAAACTAGATGCTGTATGTATGTTAGCATAGTGTTTTAGCTTCTGTTAGTAAACAAAAATGCAAATAAGTTTTTATGTGTTTATTACGTACATTTGTATATAATATTTAATCTGAGGTAACTGACACTTATCTGGGTAAAATGAGAGCCTTTTGTTCATTCTACACAAGAAAGTGCTGATGACAAATGTATTGTTCTAAGAAACTTCTTACAGCATTGCACATTAATTTTTTTTAAAAAAATTCCTACTCTTGAACAGTTTTAACAGATACTTTCTTAGCCAAATAAACCCTCAACTACCGCTATCTGACTTATTTTATTTCAGATTTCAAAAAGGAAAATTCAAAAAAAGCACAGTAAGGAAAATATATAGAAAATACTTTCACAAAAATAACATTTTAACTTTACTCTTTTCATAGCAAAACACTACTCTATATCAATCAAAATTCAGTTGAAATCTCAAAGAACTTTAAATTCTACGAATTAACTGAGTTTATTTTAAAAGTGGTTCTTCATTGTCCTGAAACTCTGGATCATCAATGCTCTAAAGACTAGAATTTAAATGCTAAGAAAATCACATAAAAAAACCCAGATAAAAAGCAGACTGCAAGAGCTCTCAAAAGACTCAGTGTTTCAAAGCTATTTCTTCTTAGTTTTTCCTCTGCAATGCCAGTTAATTTACTGAAAAAGTATTTCTAATAAAGCAGTATTTTTACGCACACTGCATTTTTTGTAATACGTAAGTATGCGTATCTACTTACATTACTGCGTTTTCAATACAATTTCAAAGCACTCCACAAATAAATAGCTCAAAACTCTCACACGAAAACTTTTGTGCTATGTGAAAAATTACTAAAAGAATTTATCACGCAGGAGATCTCTGTTCACCTCAATACTTGAAATTAAAAAAAGAATATGGAGTACATCCAAAATGGTACCTTCAGCACACGTACAGCAGCCTTCTATACACATAGAAAAGCAGTAAAGTGTTTTATCAGGTCATACAGAAAAAATTCCAATCATCTTTCTTAGCCGAATCACATTTTAAACCTCAATAACCACACAATGTAAAAGAAAGCCAGCCAGCAAAAATTGGTAGAGCTGAAGTACTTCTTACTGCTAACACCACTAGTCATATGTCCTTTTGCATTAAGTGAAATCTTCAGTCAAAAAAACAGAGAAGGAAAGGCAGTGAGAAGAGATGGGCAGCAATGAAGCTGCAGACTGTGGTGAAAGAATGTTCCAGACTCCCAACACCTGCATCTCCCAAACTGAGTTGGTGAATAGTCCTGAAATAGCACAGCAAGGTTATGGGAAACACCATGCAAAGCAGGCCAAAAATCAAACACTTAGCATGCTCAAGCTTAAAGATCAGAAGCTGCATTTTCCTGCTGAGCTCTCTGCACAGCAAGCCACAGGCAGCTCCCCTGCACGAGGTTTGCTGTGCGAGCAGAAGCCTCCCCTTCACAGCGCGTTGCTCTGAACCAGTGAAGCACATTCAGGACAAGCTGCACAGCACGGCAGCATGGCCTAATCAACACAGAACAAAGCCATCACTGGCACCCGCAGCTCATCATTTACAAACATGTGACTAATATGAACATAGTGGTATCTTTGTTCTCATTCTGAAGCAATTATCAAAGATTCAACATGGAAAACTGACATAAAGACATGTGGCAGTAGGAAACTCTTCACAGGATTTATCTGAACACAAACTTCAAAGACTAGAGTTTCTCATATAGGGACTTACTATCAAAAAAAATAAATTTCAAACTGCTTCATAGTTCTGAATTCATGGAATGATGCTGAACTTGCTTTGAAAGGTTTAAAATAGAATTACACATTTATTTGACTTTTATAATAATATCTATTTAGGAAATAGGGAAACTGTGACTGCACACTTACACCATTATGATGTTAAGTATTTCAGGAGGAAAGTTTAAACATTAGCTATTATTTGGAAAATCAGTTTAAAATTTGAAATTAAAATATCAGCAGAAGCTGATTCGTGACGTCACAGTATTAAATCACTCTCCTGCTTCACTAATTTCTAATGCTCACTTACAAAGAAAGCATAACCCATCTGTAGCTCAACTCTTTATTTCACAAGTAAAAGTACTTCAGTGGAGTGGTGAAAGCTGTTCTTCAGACATCCAGAAGCAGAAGAGAGAGGCCCAATGAAGCTCTCTTACAGCCTTTGGCGTGTGGAACATCAGATAGTTACACTGCTGCCTACAGAAAGAGCTCTACAGTTGACTTGCTAAGACCATTCTTGTGTGTGATGAGAGGTGAACCCAGGTTTGCCATCTACCTGCTGATCTTGATTAAAAGTCTTAAGAATTTATCAAAAAGTAGTATCAGGCTACACAAATTGACATATATTCTGGAATGCTTATCAAATAAGTAAGCTGCCCTAAAAGAGGACCAATATTAATAATACAAAAAGGAGTGGGAAATACAATCTCTTCAGAGATCTTTTTCTATCCCTTATGCTCTCAGCAATTTCTAAAAATATTTCTGCGAGTATATTGTTTTGTGTCAAATAAAAACTGGTGTTTATGCCCCATGGTTATAAAATTAGCCTTAAATGTTTAAACATAAAGTGAAAAGTGTGCCTCTAATACTTGGAGCTGTGTTGTACCTGCAGAACATTTTGCATCCTGTTTGTGCCCTAGGAACTGAGTTTTATTATTTTCAAAAGAATTAACATAGTTTTGACTGGGGTAAACAAAAAAAAAAACCACTACATTAAGTTTTTAATGCTGAAACAGATCTGGTATGCAAGATCGGTATGCACAAATGCCTAGTCTATTTGTGTTTATTTTCAGCATAATATTTCAGAAACACTTTTCCAAATAGCCACAATATTACTATCTGTTTTTCATTTAATGAACATTCATATTAAATAGTTCCTGAATGTTCGAAGAGTATTAAACTTTTTTTTTTCTTTTTAATTTTCATGTACTTACAATTGTAAATTTCATTGTATTGCAGTAGGCATTAAAAAAAAGTGTTGGGTTGGTTGGCTGGGGGATTTTTTAGTGAGATGGGGCAACCTGGGAACAAATGGAGCAATACTTTTTCATGCAAAAATCTACTACATTCCACTTCAGAATTAACAGCACAACCAAATCTATCTAAAAGTTCCTTCAAGATGGGCAAATTATGGAATGATCTTTCAGATCTTTACAGATGCACCCAAACATCATCAAAAGCGTGCTTTCAGCTTTCCGGGCATACCTGCTTCAGGCCTCACTTAGCACTGCAGAACTGTCACTCCACAGGACTTTCTGCATACTTTCAGCCTAATAAACTGTTGGAATAAACTGAATGGTTTAAGTAATGCATTGGACTATTTAAGCACATTTATCACTTCCTATCACCAATTTATTTCCTTCAGAACCCCTCTTCTGGAGAAAGGGTGTTTCCTATTCAGTTTCTTGTCCTAAATTACACTCTGGCATAGTCCCCATCTCCCTTTCATCATGACTAAGGAGTGAAGAGTATCACCCAGCCCACTTTTATGGCAAACCTGGGCTAAACTTGGGTAATGCAAATATTGTCATCATGCATCTCCACTTTGGGTAGTTTGAGAGAGATTATTTCAAAACAAAATGGTGAAAAAAAGGTTTGAATTCCTCTGACCTAGTCTTTCACGTTTTTTTTTTTAATACATGGGTCTTACTCAGGCACTTATACTCACTTCACGTTCAGAGAAAACTAGGTTAAATGAATCATTATGGAAACATGTCTACTTCTCCTCCTAAGTGATTAACTCAGACATAAATATCTACCTTTTACATGCCTAAATTGGGTTAGATGAGTATCAGCAAAACATATAAGGAAGCATTCTGAGAGATCATGAAAACATCCCAGACTTCCCCACACTTCCCAAGGCCTGAGCACAGAACTGCAGAGGAGCAGGGCTGCCACAAGCAAGGGAAAGATAGCAGCAATGGCTCCATACTGTGGACACTGCCCAGATTTTCTCAGCTTCTACCAGAAAGAAAATTCTTTGCAATTGAGACTCAGCTGACTCAACTCTTTCGCCTGTTAAGAGGAAGATAAAATCATTTAAAGGAATTATGGAATCTCTGTACAACTCTTGAAGTAATCTTTTTTCACTTTTCCAGTTAGATGTGGTAAAAAAACTTCACGACATTTCCAAGGAGTTAATACAATTTGTTTCCAACCTGTTCATGGAATACTATTCTCAAGAGATCAAATTTAATGAGCAAGGGTCTAAAAGGAAAGGGAATATGGATCTGAAGGTACCTGACTGCAGCTCTCTAGCAATCAGGCATATGAAAATACTTAATAGGCATAGAAAACTGGAGGTAAATGAACATTGGAGAAGGCATTTTTATTCCATCAAGTGACTTCATAACTGGAACATAAGAGTAATTTGATTGGGATTCATGTAGCTTACTTAGTAATGTTTACAGTATAAAGGCTTTTCCTTGCTTATTAGATTACCGAATTAGGTTGAAATCTAAAGAACTCTAATGTTCTTCCAAGAACCTGGGTGAAATTCATTAATTTACCTGATTCTATTTTGAAAACTTCTCATAAGGTTCTACAGCTCATTGTTAACTGTAACATCATGCCAAGAACAACACTAAATAATACGGGTTAGAGGCTTTGTCTAGCTACTCTGACAGAATCTACTCTTATTCTGGCATTTGCTGTGTCACACGAATTGTACTATGCTAAGGATGTTGCATACTGTCACTGTTTGTTTAAATAATGGAAAATTGCCAATAGAAAGAAAAATGGGAAATTGTTTCAGTGAAGTGGTTTCCTGAACAATCTTGGATGAAAAGTCTCTCTCCATATGACTTTTGAGCTGCACCTCTATCTAACACTTCATCTCTGTACTTCTGTAGTCTCTTATATCTAAGAATCTTAGCGCTTTGGCTAATATTTATTACACTTCATGGCAATCTTACAAGGAAAGAAGTCCATATCACTCTATGATAAATAAACAATGAAAATGTTGTAAAGTAAGACAACATTATAATGGATTTGAAAATACCTCACTTAAAAAAAATCTAATTGTTTGGTATTACATTTGTTTTCATATAGTATAGATTAAATTAATTATATAGATTACCTTAAATCTTTTATATACAGTTTATGCTTCTGAGAAATTAAGTTTTCCAAAACTGGTTTTATGTTTGGACTAACAGTACCACGAATCCAAGTTTAGTTATTTTGCCTGTATGTCTCAGCTATGAAGCAACTTACTACTACTGTAATTTTCTTTGCCAATATACTCCCATAATATATTATGAAGTGCCATATAAGCCAGAGAGAGAGATTCTTGCTGATACACAATGTAGTTAACACTTAAAGACACTAAATCACAAATTATACTTTTAGCTTTCTGTAGCAGCAAAACTAAGCAATGACAGGACCACTAGGACATGCACTTGAAAAAGATTCAGTGACCAAAATAGCCATAGTAACAGTTCAATGTATGCATGTATAATGCATATCACCAACCACCATCAGTAATTCTTGCATCAAGGTCTCATAACTTCTGAGAACACTAACACACAACTTTTATGAAACAGTCCATCTTGGTTAAGGCTAATCTAAGAGTAAATAACCCTTCTCTTTAAAATAATACATTTTACTGTATTTTACTCCTATTTCTTGCATTTTCAAATTTCAGCTTTACAGTCCTGCTGCACTTTGTCAAATTAAAGGGCTCTCTAACAGTAGTTTTCTCTTCCCAGTGCAGGTACTCACAATCTTTGATCAAGTCAACTCCGAACTCCTCTTTATAAACTAAATAAATTGAGCTTCTTAAGTCAGTCACTGCACAGTGTTTTTGCTAGACCACGAAGCATTTCTGTAATGAGTTATATGCCTTCAGACCTTTCACAGTTGTGAATAAAATTTTTTTCTTTGGAATATATGTTCAAGAACTAAACAAAACTAATATAATTTCTTAGTAAAATTAACATTTATTATTTCATATGATAGATAAATTAATTTGGAGACTTCTCATATGGCTATATATAGCCTTTCACATAGTTGTAGAGAGAGCTGGACTCAATGATCCTTCTGGGTCCCTTCCAACGCAGAATATTCTGTGATTCTGTGGAGCTAAAAGGTCTCCTTTTTCTAATTCATGATTTCACATGTTTACATGAACATACTCCCATACATGCACACACACTTCTCCAGTTTAACAGTGCCAATTCAATGACTTAAGTTTCACAAAACCTTTAGGATTACTGCTATTAAAGTAATAGTAACATTTCAACACACAACACACTAATTCTTCTCTGTTAAGGAAATCCTAAGGCTCTTTCATTTAATAGATTTATGGAGTATTAAATGCAATTAATGAAGCTTTATTTAGTTGAAGGAAACAACCACATTTTCACGAGATTAGCACACCTCAAATTGTATTAAATCAAAAAAAAAGCATTAGTCATATTCATCTACCTGTATCTTATAATTTTCCAATGTTTTTTCTCATCTGATAGAATTTCTGATTCATCATTCATTTCCAAGAAACATGAATTACACTTTTGTGGATGCATTAAGTCATCATAATATTTACTTTATAAATGTTGCTTTATTACTATGCAGTTAGCTGTATACTTGTACAGGACCAAAATTAAATCATTTTTGCAGCTGTCAGTGTGCCACTCATTTCTACAGTACCAGATAAATCCATGATCACACTGCTGATTGTCAGCAAAACTACAATGGACAGTTTTATCATTGCTGCCGAACAAATGTCACAGAGTCCTCTGAGAGCCATGCTGTGCCATGACTGCTGCATGCAACACACTGGAAAATCGTATTTCTGCAAGGGTTAACCACTACTCCCCTGCCAGTTAAAGACTGAAGGCCACATAAAAAATGAGATAATTGACAATTAAAGTGTTAGGAGATTGTAAGTGGTTCAGTCATTACTGGGCTTGATCCAGTTCTGAAAGAAATCACTGAAAGAGTCCCCCTGATGATGCAGACTGTAAGTAACACTCCTAAAATAAATCCTGTTCAAGTATAGGCTTGAAGTTGTCTTCTATATTTTACACATTTAGAACTACTAAGAAAAGCAAACTGTTACCACTTATCAGTTTTATTTTTAGCACACATCCCTCTGAAATACTTAATTAGGTAATCTAATGTTCCACTTTACTACGACATTTAGCTCTGCAGGAACACCAATAAATGGTACACAAATTAAATGCACATCAAGGCTAAGGTTTTTTATGACACCTCTTTGCAATTCAGAAGGCACAATAAACATCAACCAGTTCACAAAATAATCAAATATTGACACTTCACCAATAAAGCAGGGTATCTAATACAACTTTTGATGACATTAACAGGAACTAATACACTAAGAACATCCATCATTGCTGCCTGTGTTGTTTTTTATCCTCTTTGCCTTTCCCACCCTTTTTCATTTTTCATCCACTATCTGTTGTGAGCAAATGGCTTACTTCAGGGACCTTCAGGGATTCTCCATGAGCACACCAGTCTTTCACTTGTTTTAAATGCTAGTGCTTTCACTTAAATAAATGTTATATTCTGGAACAATTTCCCCAAGACCAAAAATGCATTTTCTCTAGTACCAGTTACATTAGGCCTTTCTGAGTAGTTTTTGCTCAACCATATGCTTCAAGGTCATTGCTTTAGAACATCATTTCATCCTAAAAAAGTGTAAAAGTTAGTGTGACCTACTTTATGATATTTGTATGCTGACACTGCTTTCAAATGAAATCTAATTTGTACCATTAACGACGCTGGTGAACAGTTTAATGGGATATGGGAATTATTTACCCTGAACTGAACAGGAAAAAAGAACAGAATCACTCCACAGATACACAAAGGAGAGGTGTGTCTTAGTGAGTGAGGCTTGCATGAACTAATGACAAAGCCCGGAACCTCTTATCCAAAAATGTTCATTTGTAGCTTCCCCATAATTTTTCTTCGGCAAAATTGTGCTGACTGACAGTATTTGTCTCCTCCCTAATACTAGTATATGCCACCATAACCTCTGTGTGGCTCTGTCCCAGTTACTGCAGTTGCTATCCTGAAGATGAAGACAAAACAGAAGCGTTAGTTCATGCCAAAAACAGTGCTGCTCTGCTTTGGCTAAAAGACATCCTTTCATAACAAAATAATATTTTATTTTTATGGCACCATTTCTAAAATTACTTATGTGATTTGTGCCAAATTATAATTGCAGCATATTTGCACTATCTAGGTGCAGTGTTGACAGTTATATCAGTGTGGTAGCGTGGAAGAAATTGTTGGTTAATTGCTCAAGAATTTGTTCAGAAGCACAGGCATATTTTGCAGGTATTGTTGAGCCCCATTCTCCTAGACTATCTTCTTAGCAATTAACTCAATTAAGTGAATTCAAACTTAGGTCATGCAGGTTTATGAGTGCTAACAGTAATGTTTCTGACAGTGGAAAAGGCACCTGCTGTTATGCACCTATATCGTCCTGAGTTTCCATGGGATTTAGTTTGTTTTGAATTTTTTTCCTGAAACGAGGATGACAACTTCCTAAATTAAAATAATCATCACCTGTAGCTCTCTAGGAGCCATACATTTCCAGGATAGTAAGAAGAATGAATACCAGACCTTGAAATAAATTACTGAATTACTGAATTAGAGAACTGAGGGAAGGGGGGAAAGGGGCGGTGGAGGCATGGAGGGAAGAACAAGGAATTGAAGTAGAATTAAATGACCAAGAGCAACCCTATTTTATCCACAAATAAATCTTATGATCAGCATGTGGTCAGTAAGTTGCCCTCCACTTGAGCTGGAGAATATTAAGGATGCTTGATGCAGTCTCCAGCTGTGCTGAAAGCAGAGATGTGGTCCATGCAGATCACAGGGTGGACAGTCTTTTTTCCCTCATTGCTGGGGATGTGCCATTTTGCCTTCATTACAAATGCATAGTGTATTCTTGGCCAACAAATACACTGAATCTAAATACTGAAAGTGACATGATCAGCACAGTTAGATCTATCCAGATACACTATGCTCCTCTGTTTGTCCTTGGATAGAGTCTCTTAAATCAACTATCACATCTTTTTCTTAAGAAGGACTACTCTTGAAGTGTTTCCTTGTTTGCATGCAGTTCCCCTGGTATTGGAACTCTACTACTCATCTCAATTTGTCGACATGACTGTTTGTGTAATATGGATTTGAGTTTGTCACACGCTTTGATACCACACTTCATTATTTGCCATGAGCCTGTAAATCACTTCGGCAGTGTCACTGAGGAATTAAAGAGGTGGTTAGGTCAGAAGCACAAGTACAACTCAAAAACTTTCCTTCTCAAAAACACTTCTTCCTCTTGAATCAGAAAACAAGTTCTCCTATTCACAGGAGGATCTGCCTTGGGAAAGACGAACTGCTAGTGTTATCTGTCAATCCACAGTGACTCACTACAACTTTCTTGAGCTTTAGAACAAACTCCCAAAGAAAAATGTGATTAGCAGGTTGTTGGCACAGATGAATCCACAGTCACCGAGGCTCAGGCATTTTGTCTGGAAATAGAGAAAATATTTCTCTTTCTCAGCCATTAACTTGAAGCAATCACAGATGGCCCATTATATTACATATGCATTTATAAGCCAACAAACCCAAAGAAACACCTTCTGTAGAATAATATAGGGCCTAGTTACCAACAGAAGTTTTCTAGAGTGAAAGAAGAGAAAATCAAATGTATTGTTCTGAGGGATGGGAAAAAAATATGGATAAAATTAAATTTTAAAGACATTGATACACATGTCACTTTTGCTAAATATCTAGCCAATGCATACAATACTTGGAATTTTTTAAAATTTGGTATGTTCTTCAAGTTAATCTGTATTATACAGCTATGTCTACTCTAGAAATTAAAGATGCTCTGAACCATATTACCTGACATAGAGTTCCACTGCCATAGCCCATATCCACACTACTGCAACTTTATACGACGGAGCCAAGCAGACACAAACTCTCTCCTGGGAAATGGTTTTGGACCATATTAACTCCTGAACTACACTCAGGATTGTTTCTGCATGTCCCAGCAAGAAACCCTTCTAACAAGTTAGCGGGACAGGCAGCTGAACATAGCTCTCTTGATTAACATAGTAGAGTTACAAGGCAAGTGTTCCTAAGATCATTTCCAGCAAGAGGTATGAAGACTGCGTATTACTCCTACACATTTACATATTAGGCAGAACCAGTATTCCAAAAATCCTGCAATTAACAGCTTGTGATTCTAACTGAGCATTGGTAGCACCTTGAGTCTAAATGTCTAAGTATTTGTGAAATTTACTTTTTCTTCCATTTAAAAACTCATCTTTTTCTTTGGTCTCAGACTTTTGTCTAATCTCATTGGTAATATTCAAATGCTCATCTTTTTGTGTTCATTAGAAGAGCTGAACACACGATTTCAGATTAATAGCAAGTCTAACCACACAGAATTTAAGATGTTCTTCTTTACCTATAAAGCCCATTGAAATTTTGAACATTATCTCAGTGTGGTCTCAGCATATAAATGCTGACTTTGGCATCCACTTTGCCTCAGTACAGTCACCACACTTGAAAATGGAGATGCTCTGGCTGACACTGCTGAGATTGCCTTAAAACTATACAGCATCTGGAAACAATACGCATGGAATTTTCATATGACACACATACATAAATACACACATATGAGTGGCAACGTGAACTCTTAGCTCATAGGAAAAAGCAGCTAACATTTGAATTACTGACTTCAATGTCATTACAAATAATGAACATTGTCAACTAAGAACTATATATCTGTATTTCATATCCAGATGTCTAGATGTATCTATAGATATATCTACACATCTGGACTGCCACACTGAAGTCAATGTGCCCAGACTACCTTCTCTGTAGACATTAAGTTCCATCCACATGGAATCACATCTTTACAAGAGAATAAATTTTTAATTACAAAATGTCACTTCAAACACAACACAGTCCTTTTGGTCTTTCCACACTAAAACCCGAAAATAGGATGAATATTAGAACTAGTAAGTATAACAGGAGTCAAGACATCTTTTCAGTTACCAGCAAAGCAAAATAAACTAGTATCTTGAGAGGATTCTTGAACTAATTTCTTTCAGCTTTCAACCGACTTATGCACCAAACCACGAAGACTCTCTCACTAGGCTCTTGCTGGAGAGGGGCGCACAGGCTAAGAGCTGGCATGGCCAGTAACATGCAATCTTCAGTGTAAATTCAGACAACACTTAAATAAATAAATGCAATTTTAAACCAAAACCTAGATATGACAAATAAGAATAGAGGTTGTCTTTTTAAGCATTTTTTTCTTTTAGTCTAAGAGTACATTTACACCGGTGTTGAACAAAGTGAAAACCCCTGTGTCAGAATGAAATAAAAATATATTGTTAAAACCTTGTTCCACACAGAAATTGATCAGACTAAAATTATGTTTAGAAGGTTACATTTCATGTTAGTGACTCCACAGAAATGAAGACATTCAAAAGATCAGTAATTATGCTGCTACTAGTAATGAAGTTATACAACATTTAAAAAAACAATTAGATTTGGTATAATACTTTCTTTTATTAAAGATAAACAAATTGACATTAATTCAAGTTTAACATGACATTTTTCAAAAAAAAAAGTTTAATTCCCTCTTGGGTGGAGGAATTTGACATTCCAACACTGCATGGTGACTCATCTACCTGACCAGAATGCACTGGAATAATTTGCCTTCAGTAATAACAAACAGCATATTGAGGCAATTATGATCAATTTGACTGTAACTCCTGTCTTACATATCCTCTGGAATATTCTTGAGGAGTCTTTTTTACCAGAAACGTCACAGGGCCCATGACAGGGAAAAAAAGGTAAGGTATTTGAAGCACTGATTATATGAAATTAAACTACAAAATGCACCTTATGCAACAACAGGAAAACAAACAATGTTGCCTACTAAACTCATGAACAGCCAGCAGGACTGAAATCAAACCATTTATTTAAATAGATAGCTATTTGTCTGCATTAAAGGTTTGGCCCAAATCTAAGCTATAATGGAGCTGAAAGCACTAATGGTTAGAGAACCAATGTTTCTCCTAAATGATAAGGCAGAGAAGGTTGCAGTAAATTTACATGTAGCTGAGATAGTAATCCATACAATCACGCAGTTCTCTGTTTCCACGGCAACCATTAGAGAAGCGTTTTCACCCTGAAGGAATTTTTCTTTCATGGTACTACTGGAAAGCTGCCATTGGAACAGCATTGGTTATCTGTTGCTCAGAGTACAGGAAATTCAAGGATAGGTATAACTACACTCTAACCTTGAGAGAGGCTGAGCCCACCGAGACCAGACGGGAAAGTCAGGCAGATCCACACGGCCTGAATTATCTAACTTTGCATCTCCTTTCACTCAGTTTCCTCCAAAAAACCCCACAACTGGAAATAGGTGCACACAAGTGCAGATTCATTTCACCTGAATGAGACTATCATAATGAAAGGGAAACAAATTTGAAAGAATAGAAGCAATTCCATGTAAGAAACACTTGGTATCATGTACGAGGAGAGTCCAGCCCCTCCGCCAGAGGCAGTTTGTGTTGTTCCAGCAGCCTGGCCACCCACCCCACGGGGGCTCCTGGCCACCCTGCTCGGGTGCCTCTATCCTAGCAGTCCATCCAGCCAGCCTGCCTACGGATGGAATGGCTGGAAGGAGCCAAGGCACAAAGTCTACATGACACAACTTGGGAATGACCCAAATAGCACGCTGTTCTCACACAGCGTATTAAAAAAAACCAAAACACAACCATTTTTGTAAGGATATGCTCTGAAGGAGTTCCACAAATATTAAAGAACTGTACTTTCAGGATGAAAAACTGTCTTTAATGTTAGATTAAAGCAGCTTCCCAGAAATATGCCCTCTGCTCTATAGCAAAATGTAGATCCCACAAGCATCTTCCTGAAAAACAAAGCGCCTGGAGTGCCCTCTCCTGAAACACCTCCCAGATTTCATCTCATCTCTTGAAAGCTTTCTCACACCCTCCGACAGCCTAAATTACCAGCGGGGCAAGAGGTAGGTCCAAGCTCTTTACTGATGCTTTAAAGCAGATCAAAAAAAGGCTGAATCTTGGGTTAAAAGTTTCCTGAAGAAAACATGAAAAAATTGATTCATCAGATACTCTTCAAGAAAGACCAGAAGACAGGGCCAAGTGTGATAGCTGTCTGTGGCAGAACAGCATTTAACAAACCACTGCAAAGCCTGCACTCTTCCATTTCTTGAGGCAGATCAACGGTTTTCATTATGAAACAGAAACCATATAACTACAAATCATAAATACTCTCAGATTGCAGAGGAAACGAAAATGTCAGTAACATGAGATTCTATCCCAAAAAAAGCAAATTATATTAAGGGATCATTTTCCACAACTATTCAAAACAGCAGTCAGCTCAAAGCAAAGCATGCTATCATACTGACATGCTCAGAGTTTTATTAGGAAGCATGTGTATTTTAATCTTTTGCCATTTATATGTGATAAAAATACCAAATTTCTGTCCATTTGTCTGATGTAGCCAATACACTAATACTGCAGTATGTGACTTCTACTAACTGAAATAACTTCTAGCTTAAAAGCATGACAAAATAATACTTTTATAACAAGCATAAAGTGGTAATTCAGGTGCACATATCCAAAAAATGTAAACAAATAAAGAAAACCAACTACAAGAATACAAAACAACACTGCTTCCCCACTGTCTTACGGTTCAGAACACATAAGTTAAGTTATGTGTGTTTGCTTGCTCACTGTGCTGGAATACAGGATAAGAAGTATGCAGAAATCTTTTTAAAACAAACAAACCAAAAAAAAAAAAAAAAAAAAAAAAAAAAAACCTCAAAAAANAACAACAAAAAAATCTCCACACAACACCCTCCCACAAAAACCAAATTATTTTTTCTTTCCCATTCAAACAAGCTTCCATTACTGTCTTTTAATTCTAAGATCACTTTGGATGTTTAGACAGAAAATTAGCTGGCAGAGTTAGTTTATGCGGTGGGTTGACTCTGTCCCCTCCTCAGCTGGACAGTGGTGAGAAAATAGAATGCAAGGCTCATGGAACAAGGTCAGGGAGCAATCATTTACCAATTACTATCACAGGAACAACAGATTCAGCTTGGAGAAATTAGCTTAATTTATTACCAGTCAAATCAGAGATGGGTAATGAAGAGTTGCTGATGGGCTTGGCCATGGCCAGTGGCGGGTCTGTCTTGGAGCCAGCTGGCACTGGCTCTGTTAGACACACAGGAAGTTTCTGGTAGCTTCTCACAGAAACCACCCTTGTGGCCGCCCACTACTACAGCTTGGCCATGTAAACCCAGTACATATTAGTAAATTCTCTCATTGCTAGATGACAATGTAATTTGTTGAAAATAATCTGTTTATCTGAGATGATTGCTACCTGCATCAGCAGATGGAGAATGCCAAATCAAAATACTTAAAAGTTCTAAATTGTAATAACAGGAATGACTTAAATTTTGAAATCATTAATAATATATACTCACATTTATCTAAAAAGAGGAAATGTATGATTACTAACTTTTGTACACCTAAAAATTTAGTATGTGAAAGCATATTTGTCAAATATTCCCCTGATCATGTTTTCCTTACACTTCTGTCTTCCTAAATTAAAGTGAAACATTAAACTATCACTATGACAAAGGTGGGAATAACTCATTATAAAATATTTTTTTTTTAGTCAACTAATTTTTATTAATGCTTTTCTGGACAATTTTATGGTACTTCTAGCTAAATTCTACAGGAACTCCCAACACAGTCTGTAAACAGACTTAAGGTTCTCAGTTCTCAGTAGGACAGAAATGTATTTAAAGGGAGCCGAAACACCAAACCTATAGCCTTCCCATTTATTAAAAAAACAAAGATTGAATACATTTCCAAATCTTCCAAACAAATACTCAAAAGGAATGTAAAATTTAAGTAAAATATTTTAATAACTCTATAATGCATCTGTTTTGATTCAGTGGGATGTGTTTTGCACCTCAGGACTTCTAGACTGCTGGTTGTTCAGATGGCTCACTCACATTTATTTGTATCAACAAATAAACAACAAATCTCTACCAGGGGATCATTTCAGCAGTCTGGGGAACTTTTTTCTCTTTTGTAAGAGATCTCTAAATGAGGTCTCTTAAGTTGTAATAAGTTGTAAAAAGTGCCAGGTTTTTTAAGTGATTTCTAATGTATTTTTCCTAGAATTTACCGAGTCATTAAAAAGGTGATCTCTATTAAAAAGCAAATTTTTCAGAGACAAATACACTGAAATCAGTTTCACACCTACATAGTGGGGGAAAAAGTCAAAGGCAACCCTCACTTCTATTTGACTAGAAATTCAAGTTGAAATATCATCCTCATCTCTTTTCTCATGAAATCCAATCATGGAAATACTTAATCAGTGACCTGCCAAACTCCTCCTCATGACAGTATCAGTATCAACAAATAATGCCCTGCGGTTTCAATATGCATTGACTTTTCCATTACTCCACTTAGTGATAAACCCAAAACCAGAATATAAACCATGACCTACTTCTTCCATTTTAGAGATTTCATTTACTGCCTCTAGTGATAAAGTAGAAGACTACTCTCCAGGGGCTACATCAGCATCTGAATCCGAGAGGGAAAATGAACATAATCCCAAACTCTTAACAGTCAAAGCTGAAATTCAGTCCCTGAGAAGAGAACATCCTTGCACATACTGTACAGGACAACCATCTGTCTGAATACATCGACAGAATATTTTTGTCTGAACAGCTAACAAAATCCCCAAACAGAACATAAAACTTGCTCAAAATTAAACATAATAAGCAGTCTAAAAGTACCATGATGCAAAAAACCCCACCCCAAAACAAAACAAAAAACCCCTGCAGCATTACTTATTAATTTAAATTGAAATAGATATTCTTGTCATCAGGCAATGAAATTCAGCAGATTTATTCCTCCTTTGTATCTGTGATAATTATTTGAACTTTGTTCTATTTTTTACTGTGCTTACACCTTCCAATAGCTTTAAGTACTGTGAAAAAAAAGGGAAAAAATAATTGGTCTAAAATACAGCACATCAACAAAAACAGCATGCTCACAGTCCTCCATGCAAACATCTACAAGGGCATTACTTGGCATATCACTCATACAAGAACCAGAAACCCGTATCAAATGGGTTCACAGGAGATAAAACACTGTGCCTAGAGAGATAACAAATACAAGCAACTGTCTTTAGGGGATTATGTGGTGAGACTCTGTATGTCCGTGAGCTAAACTAAGCTACAGAGGCAGCTGAAAGGAGATAAATGACACCGACATACAGTTTAAGGGATCTTGCTGTTAAAGGACCATTGAGATTTGCACTGATCAGACAGTAGTTGTGGGGTCAGTGTGTTCTAGATTCTGCTGAAAGTGTTTTCTTTTCCTACAGCCTAGGACCCTGAGCTCTTTCAAATTAAAAGGTGTAATCAGATACTTGAATTAAAATATGGAAAAAAATTAACCTGCTTCATTTCAAGTAAAGGAGGCTGGCATTTTGAGAAAAAGGGGTTGGTGTAGTTTAGTTTGTTCACATTAAAAAAATAATAAATTAGATACTGAAAGGCAGGGAAAAAATAGTCTCTTACAGGGTTGACACTTAAAAGTTATTGTCACATTCCTCTTCTACTGCTCCATATATAAGAATTACATTGAATAACTGATCACTACAAGAGTGTTAGAAACCTTGTTGTAATCCACCACTATTTAATAAACTCAAGATATAGTTAAGATGATTAATTTTCAAGTAGGAGAAAACAACTTTTAAACTTTTCAGGAGCTCATCTACTAAAAATATATATACTCTCTCCTTTTTCTCAAAATTTAATGTATTGCCTCTGTGGCAAACAACAGATTAAATCATCTGGGATATCATTCATTTCCTTGAACTGTTCACATATTTCAATGTACAAATTAATCTAAAAATTGATGAAATATGTATGCAAACCAGTGTTGAAAATGCTTTACTTTTTCCAATCCAAAAGCTACTCACTTATAAACAACAGATTCTATTCCGAATGAACAAATAATCTGAGTATGCAGTTTGAAAATACAGCAATATATATCCCTTTATAAATTCAATTTCTGCATCTTTATAATGGCAAAAGTGAGAACAAAATCTTTCAGATCCATAATTTATTGGAAAAGTTTTAAAAGAAAACAGAATGACTACACTAAAATGAGGAATTCCATCAGCAAGTGAAGCTCAAAAATACTGCAAAACTATACAAAATTTAAATATACCAACACAACTCCCTCTTCCCTCCCTTCTCCCAAATATTCAACACTATGGTTGCAAACGAGTCAATACAGATCAGGAGAACACAGGTACTATCTGGTATCTGCTATCCCTAACTAGGGAACTGAGAACAAAGCAGCTATCACAAAATAACAATACCATTTTTTTCCTTAATATCACAGTAGCTTTAGTTAAGCATTGTTCACATGGCCTTTCGGTAGCCTACTGTTTCCACAAATATATCAGCAACAAAAAGAGGGCTAAGGAGATCTCCATCCTTTACTGGACAGGAGGGGGAAACAGGGACAAAGGATGAGGAAAAGCCTGAGTTACTTAATGCCCTCTTTGCTCAGTCTTCAGAAGCAAGAAGGCCAGTGGCATCCTGGCCTGTATCAGCAATAGTGTGGCCAGCAGGACCAGGGCAATGATTATCCCCCCGTACTGGTGAGGCCACACCTCAAATTCTGTGTCCAGTTCTAGGCCCCTCACTACAAGAAGGACATTGAGGTGCTGGAGTGTGTCCAGAGAAGGGCAATGGAGCTGGTGAAGGGTCTGGAGCTCAAGTCTGATGAGGAGCAGCTGTGGGAGCTGGGAGTATTTTAGCCTGGAGAAGAGGAAGCTCTGGGGAGACCTTATCCCTTTTTACAACCATCTGAGTACCTGTAACAAGGTGGGTGTCAAGTCTCTTCTTCCAGGTAACAAGCAATACGACAAGAGGAAATGGCCTCATTGAGGATGTTTAGATGGGATATATGTCTTCAGCAAAAGAGTTGTCAAGCTCTGAAGAGGATGTCCAGGGAAATAATTGTGTCACCATCCCTGGAGAAATTTAAGATGTGTAGATGCAGCACGTAGGGAAATGGCATAGTGGTCAACTTGATAGTGTTAGGTTTAGAGTTGGACGAGATGATCTCAGAGGTCTTTTCCGACCTCAGCAATTTTGTGGTTCTAAAATAATAAACATGTTTATTTACTACAAACTGAAGTATTCAAATACTTTTCGTAACATATCCACATTAACAGTGGTGACAAATTCAAATTGTTTAGTTACATTAACATAACCACTCAGAACAAAAATAAAGAAACAAGAGATACACACAAATGCTATGTCCCTGAGAGAATACAGCTTTTATTTAATTTTCGTTAAATCTAATTGTCTGATTGACTTGCAGGTTCTTAAAAAATTATTGCTAGATTCAGAGATATTAATATACCATTTAAAAATACAGTTTAATGATTCCGAAAGAACCTGAATTAGGCTTTTTTAAGAATTAATGGGATTCCAACTTCACTGTAGAGTTATGAAGTATGGAATGACTCCAGAATTACTGAGCTATTCATCACATTAAATTGACAACCCCATACAGTGAAACCATAAAGTGGACACTCTGCAGCCAATATGCTCGAAGGTACATATCAGATCCAAATGAAATGTTCAGGTAATTAAGAATCTAGAAATTAAATTAAAACATTGCGCTATATTTCAGTCTATATCTAAGGATATATTAAATACTAAGTACCCAGAGACACCAAAAAGCACGGACATAACATACTTCTCCCATACAATGGTAAATCCAACTAGCTTGGTATCTCCTCCCAACACTCACAAGAAATTCAATTTTTTTCAGAGGTGAAAAGCAGAACCTAAATTTATCTGCATTCTAAAGTATTAGAGACGCCTTTACAAATCATCAGTAATTAAATGTATTAGATCATAAGCAGTATTTTAAAAATTCTCCTTCAAATATAGTAATTCCATTTGCAGTCAAATCAACATATGAAACAAAGCTAGTGAGATGGCTTTTGCAGAGTGATAAACAACTTCATCCTTGGTCTACGTATCTATCCATGACAAGTGATAGAGTACTACATGAGAAAACTCAGAGATCATCTGATGGGATATGGCCATTACAAGTTCTGTATAATATCAACAGTGCTTGCAAGAATCTACACTGATACCTGGAATGACCTCCCAGCAGCTAAGACAGTGGGGAACATCTTAGGAGAGGGTTCAGATCTTGTTCAGGCATATAGAAATGCAATATATGGGAATAATTTTATGTAGTGAAAGTAGTTGATAGAACAATATTGAATAGCACTGACAGAACACTAATTGTAATGCTCTTAACATTTACAGGTCAGATCTTTTCATCTTACTTGCAGTGAACAAATAGTACTTTGAAAGCTGTCCTATGAATAGCAGCTAAAAAACTGAATTAATCTACACTTCTGTGGACAAAACAAAACTGTTATGTAAATTACTTCTCATCTTCAAAGTTGTCTGTAGATAAAGCTCATTAAAATCAGTTTAATGCCAGTGCCACTCCCTTGATGTCAGCTAAATTATTCCCAATGCGTAACTCCACATGTGTGATTAATGTCAGATCTAATAACCCGCTAGTAACAGTGAAAATCCATAAAGCTTTCTTCTGTTTCTTTCTAGGAAGTACAAAACCTGCAGAGGGTGCAAGGTACCTTAAATTATGGTAAACCACTAGATTCAGCTTCTTTCCATTTTTAGCATCAACTGGAAAGTTTCACAGTAGCACAAGCTTCAATGGCAGAAATTTGAAATATAAAAGTCTGGTAAAAGGAAAAAAAATAGTATTGGTTATTGAGAAAGGGGAAGGACAATCCTGAAATAAAGGTGACTGCTTCTGCAGAAGTAGTTCACTCAGTTATAATATTTGTATTGGAATTGCATTAAAAAGTTAGATAAAATTGTCATGAAATGCATTTGATGTGACACATTTTTTGTTAGTATTTTTATAATTGGAAAATGGAATTGAACTTTGTCGCAGTGTAACAAATACCAAAACCTCCACAAAAGTAAATTAGAATACAAAAAGAAAATTCAAAATTCAAACTGATTACAGTTCAATTCCAAATATAATAAGGAGATGGGAAGAAAGTTGAGAAAAGTGTTTCACACGTCAGTGACATGCCATTGCAGTTTTTCAATAAAGTATCAGTTGTACAAGGGTTGTGCTGTCATAAAAATCCTGTTACTGGGAGTTTCTGTAAATGGACTCAGTAGATAAGAGCAAACTGAAAAGAGAACCATATGTGCAGAGAAGGTGTAAAAGTCTACCAAACATTCACAGGCTGTGGAGATTTGTTGTCCTATTGCATTCTCAAGACACGAAAGAAGACCCAGAGCCTGCAGAGCGTGTGTAAGGCCCCCAGGCCATGCTGGTGCCAGTGAGGGGCTCTGCAGGTCAGTCCCCATCCGAGGTGCACCCTCAGACACCAGGTCTGCACATGCTGCAGGACCTGTGAGGGACTCTGTGCACACCTGCCCAGAGGCCACTGTCACACCAGTGCAGCCGTCCCCAGGGAGTGACCAGCCGGGCTGGGCTCCACACGGGTAACTGGGAGTGACGGCGTGTGTGGCAGCGCCTGTGTGACAGTGTGCACCTGTGGGAGTGGGAACAGTGGCAGGAGACAAGCAAATGTACCATGCAAGTATCTGCTTTTAATAATAGCCTTATTCTATTCATAGTAAAAGCTTAATTAATATAAGTTGTTCTAATATATTTTCACTGGAATCTGTCTCTCTCTGAGTCACTCCCTTATCAGGGGAAAGAGAATTTACAAGCATGTTTGGATGCTCTAAATGAGATCAGGACTTAATCTCCTGCATACCCTGACATGCATTACAATACCTGCAGAACAAAGTATTTTTGTCAACATGTAGTTTTGTTCTTTATAAAATTTATCTCTGAACATGTACTCAAATAAATGGGTTTTTAATACTTTCATTAAGAAGAAAAGGTACTACAAACTCCAAGACATGATCAGCTCAGACCTTGTATCTGATGCATGAAGAGACTCCACCAGCCTCACAGAATGACAGATTTCTCTGAATTCCGTAATTGTGGCTTAAGCGCACTGCAATTTGGACCCATACACACTGACACAATCTCCAGTAACACTTATAAATATCTTTCAGCAGCAATATCCTACAAAACAACTCATTATTAACTGCACTGTTGCTCCATAAAAAAAAGTAAAACAACACACAAAAAATCCCAAACTAATCCCAAACTAACCAAAAAAATGAAAGAAAAGAAAAATGAAGTAGTGTAGTGGTTTTGTTCGCAATCCATTACTTAATTTTCCTTCTGTGAGATAAGAATCAGGAGAAAGCAAAGCAGGCCCAAAACTTTAAAGAATATAAAGAAAGCTTTATTAACAGAACTAAAAGAAAAAATAATAAGAGTCAGAATAAACCTTCAGAACATTTCTCCTCCCCCCAGCTCTTCTTTCTTTTCCCACTGACAATGTAAAGAGACAAAACTTGGGATTTTTTCAGTCAGTTTACCACCTCTATACTAGTCTTTCTTCAGTTCACTTAGGGAGAGGAGTTTCTCTCGCCATGCCATGGAGATTTCTCCACAAGAAACAGTTCTCTCATGGCTTCAGTGTCACAGCGAAACAGCCACCCGGAAAACGGTTCTCTGCTCGCCATGTGAAAGCCCCTTCCCTCGACTTAACAGATTTCACCACAACTGTATGTGAGGGTTCAGTCTTAGCTAATGGGGTACCATTTTAAGGATGAGCTGTTCGGAAGCAAAGGTTCTCTTCATCTATCTCTGAGATCATCTTCATCTCTGGGAACAGAGGTCTTCTTCTTCCCTGGGGGCAAGGGTCTTCATCACAATCACTCTGTTCAAGCTTCTCATTAGATCACAGCTACTTCAACATTTGCTTGTTTCAGCACAGGTACCTTTGCTCATGGTTGCAATTTGAATGCTCCACCCCCCCATGCTTTTCATGAATTACAGGGGTACTTCGATGTATCATAGTTCATCACCTTAGCTTTACAAAAGAATTTCAGCTTCTAGGTTTGAAACATCTCCTCTTTCTCCTCTCTCTGAGCTTTGGCTCTTCCTTCTTCACTGACTTTGGTGTCTCTATGGTGTTTTCTTCACATGCCTTCATTTCTCCCTTTCCTTTGACTCGGGAGAGGATTGATGTCTATAGGTTTCTTCTGTTCTGGGGAATCTCACAGGGCTGAAAGAGTTAATCTTACCTGGGCCTTGCATCAGGAATTCACCTCTCGCTGGTGGTCACATGATCTCTGCCAGCCAGAGCTCTTTTCGGTGTAGAATTTAATTTCAGCCGCACTGGGAGGGGCTGCTCTAACGAAGCAGAAGAGGCTGAGATTTTAGCTGGGCCGTGTGGGGCCCTCAGTTACCTGTCCAAAAGCTGGAAGCAAGAGAGCTTTCCCAGGGTTTGTTTGTTCTTAAATGTGGTTCACAGAGGCATGTCAGTCTTTCTTAAGTTGCTTAACAGAGTTGTCAATATTCAAACTAGCCAGCTGATTAGTTTTGTCGGGTCTAGAGGAAACTGTCAGCAGCTCCTTAAAAAAAAAATCACTTCCGTGGCTGGTGGATTTCTCCTTAACTAAAAACCAAGCTATGCTAAACCACAACAAGTAGTAAAGAATCATATTTTCAGATGCACGGTATAGAAATGCTATTTTTAATGAGGGGGAAAGGAGACATTTTCTATATAACTGAAGACTTTTTTTTCCTTGTACAACAATATCTTTTGCCACTCATTTCACACAGGTACCCCTGAAATTTTTCCCAATCAGCACCCTCTTCAACTTTGAAACATTCTTAGACTGGTTTTCAGAGATATAGGTGAGACTGAGCTGCTGGCTCTTACTGACACAAGCCATTCAGAGAGCAAGTATTTCTTCCTCATGCTGCCCACTTTTTCTTTGAGAAAATTTAATAATGACTGATTTTCTCTGGAAAAGGAAAAGAAAAAGAACTTGTCTTAGAAAGCCTGTATTGTAGCATAAGAGAAGGAGGCAATTTCCTTACTCAATTTCAGTGCCAATTACCAAGCTGTGCAACTTACAGCTCTCACTGGGAGCCAGCACCTGCC
Organism: Rhagologus leucostigma; assembly: GCA_013397725.1. NCBI lineage: Eukaryota > Metazoa > Chordata > Aves > Passeriformes > Rhagologus > Rhagologus leucostigma. The sequence goes on along the minus strand of VZTD01003559.1, from coordinate 11,652 downwards.
AACTGTCACTAGACCAACAGAGAGAAAAGAGACACAGTAATGTTTTCATACACTTCTGCAGTCAGAATTAACAAAATAAAATAATTTTTAAAAATCTAACCAAAATACTATTTGCAAATGTCTGTAAAACGGTAAGAGAGTATTTCTAAAAGTCTGCAACAAATATTTCTGCTTTTATATCCCACTGCAGTGACAAAACATATAAACCTGTAGTTCTGGATAAGGAATTTAAATCTATGAAGGATTCCTTCATTGCTTTCAGCTGACTTCGAAAGAGCCTTCTAGGTCTGACTGACTGAAAGACAAGAATACAGGTGTTTCCACTTATCCATACGAAGTAATGCAAAACTTTGCAACTAAAAAATTCAGCCTTGTAAGTGTCCCTATCTTCCCACAAACTGAAACAAATTAATTGGTAGACTACAACTCCTCCCTCAAAAATGGTCCAATTATATATAGTAAATCACAAATGCATGCAAGAATGTGTGTAGTATGCCAAATACAAAAGATTACATTTATTTGGAAACTTTTATAATGTAGAAGAAGTGTAAGAAAAATAAAATTCTTGAAAATATAACAACAACTGAACTACAAATATTTTAAAAGCAAAGCTTTTTGTGTATGCAAAAGTGAAAGGTTTTAATAAAAATCATAGTCCACAGTACCAGTATACTCAATCACCAAGCAGTTTCTTGAATTGCCAGGCTTGAATTAGAGTCTTAGGGGTTTTTTTCTATCAAATCTTCAAATCATCATTAAACATAATAATCCCACTGTATGAATGTGCATTTTTTATTTGATTATATGCTCCTGTACACATAACAAGAAAATATCTCCTTGTCTGGTATCACAGTCTTTTTCATAATTTTCTTTAATTTTTTAGACATTTTGAGAGATGGCAGGCTCACAGTTCAAATTATGAATTAGGTATTGGGTTTCCATATCACATCCTGGGATCAGGTGAAGCCCATGATCTTGGCCAGTCAAGCCTTCTAAGCTGTTCAGAACTGCGATTCAATTAGCAGCAAATGTTCAGAGACCAAATCAGCACTTGCCATTCTTTATGTCTTTCACAGGAACGAAGTCTGAGAGACAACTACCTCATAGCAGACAGGTAATTTCACAGGTAATAATGTTCCCAATTGGAAGTATCTTGAAAGACCTAACATAACTTCAAGGAGATAAGAATTTGTTGCATTCCTACCACTTTTTGAAACCTCTCAGTTGACTCTCTGTTTTTGAGACACGGTCAGTAAATTTATGAGCAGTCCTAATCCAGACTAGGGCAAAATCAGACTACTTGTTTTAAATTATTAATGTGAATTTAAACTCATGCAGACAACTTCAGACGGAACAATAGAACAACCTAGGCAAATTAAGAAATGTGTGTTTGCACTTGTTAGCTACTGCCTCCTCTGACCCAGCTTCTCATCACTCCCTATCCTGAGATGTGAGATTACATCTACCTAAGGAGTTCTCAGGCCATGAAGAGAACTTCCAGGGAAGATGAAAGAACAATCCAGGATGAAAGCCTGGTTTACAAGTTTTAATGAGCCTTGAATTTGGAGACAATCACGAGTACAAACAATGTATCAAATTAATATATCCAGCAAAAGAAAATTCTGCTATTTTTCAGGAAGAGTAAATTAAGTTTTAAAATGTCACCCAAATGCACACACTGGCATTTTTTCATGTGTACTAAACAAACTCCCAGGTGAAGATCCCATAGAACAGGAATAATGAAGTCAGAATAAATAAAATTACCCTGTAGATTAAGAGACATAAACCCATGAAAATAACTATGCTCTTTACCTAAGTTCTTAACAAGATACTGAAGGATTGTTTAGAGGAAGCAGACGTGTCTATGTTCTGTGCAGTTACTCCCAACACCTAAATATTGATATTCTATACCATGGTAAACATCTTCAGCCAGAAAGAGCTCAGTCCAATCCCAAACTTGCATCTGGATGATAAAGGTTAATGGCCTAATGTTAATAGCTAACAAAAAGTCCTCTCATTTAAATTCACCAATTTTAACTCTGAATTTTGTGTTCTGACAAAACTGTCATATCAGGAAGATCAACTGATGAGCAAAAAATACTGAGAATGTGTATTCAACAACTGATTCTCCCAGAACAGGCAAGAATTAGCCCCTGGATTCTTTGGAATGATTACCTATGTTTTATGAAGCTGAACTGGAATTTCCCTGCTGGTACACCAAAATTTCAAAAATTTAGTTCAGTAGCTACACAAATAACCATATTTCCCTTTTAATTATTTTAGTATCTTAGATTATAATGTATCCAAGACAAATGCCAAATAACTACTCTTTGGCTGCTTGCACACCCCATTAAATAGCACAGTATCTAGCCAGTACCCACACAATAAATGTTTTACCCTTTTAGAAAGGCACTTGGTACTTACAAAAAAAAAGTTTAATACCTCATTAAACATGAAAGTCCTTGAAAAATAGGCCAAGAATATCCTAAATGTTTAGACAGTCACAAATAAGTATCAAAACTGTTCTACCTAAAAGCATGCTAACCTTAACAAGCATCTGTCTAGAGACAGGTACAAACTCCTGGAATAAAACTTGTATTTCAAGGTGTGCTTCACTGTGCTTATATTAATCCAGTTTTCTTTCAAGCTGGTCTGCAAAGAGTATCTAAAAGCTGATTAGTTCTATTACATAAAATAAGAAGGTGCTTTGGTAGTATTAAATAATCACAGAACAGTAAATTCTGACCTGTTTTCATTGGTTTATGTGGTATATTAGAATTTTTTTGACAGTGACCAAAAACCACATATATTCCTTCCACGCTCTCCTTTCTTCTCTTGGCACTTGTACCATACCAGAGTGCTTGGTATTTGTTGGTTTTTGGGAGGGCTGGTTTGTTGTTTTTTAAAAACAAAAAACCGCACAACACATACACAGGGAACCTGAGTGACTATTTGCAGGCTTTATCTAATCTGTCAGTTTAAATACTATGTTAGCAACACTGCCAAGGATAAGATCAGCTAAAAATATTTAGTAGGTCACAAGAGCCTGCTACATGAATGTAAATAAAACTGAGGTAATACATAAGTATATGGTAATGCACTGAAATATATGTCCTTCAGAGTTGTCCTAGTTAAAAAATTAAATCCTGTGCAGATAGTCTGTGCCTCCTTTCAATATATGCACAGGCAAAGTCTGGATTATATGAAGGTGCTGTAACTTCAGATACAAACATCACATTTGACTGGAGTTAACCCTTCTGAAGAAAAAAAAAAAGCATCTTTTTATCTTCTGAATGCTTCAAATAAGATCTCATAGAAATGAGACAAAACAGGTTTTATGGTTCAGCCACATTTAAGACTGGGTCAGCTGTTCTGTAGAGAACCCACAGAATATATCACTATAAAAGAACGTGAACGGAAGTGGCAACAGCTGTGCTTTATTACAAACCTGAGACTGTTTTAACTACAAAACTCCCTTTATGCCATTAAGTTTCTATAGCAATCTCTGCCATTCCCAGCAGCAGATTAGTAAACCCCCATTTTCACAACAACAAAATACTTGATTTAATCAAATTTACCTTCTTCTGTGTTTCACCTATAGAGTTAAGTGCAAATTAACCCTTTTTCTCATATATATACCGCTTTCGTCCATGCCCCAAAATCACATTTTGGAATCACACAGCCTAATAATAAATGAATTGAAAAATTGCTGGTAATGAAAATGCAATCATGTCTTTTTCACTCAAAACCCTTTAGTTATCTCAAGTATTCTAGCTAATAAAACACAGATCATCATTACATTAAAAACAAAAAGCTATTTAATATTTTAAAACAATAATCCACTCCACTATCCCAGAGTGAGAATTTATATTGGTCTAGCTTCTGTTTCATACTCAATATGAAATTTCCAAGAAGAAACAGGGAGAAATACTTCAGTCCAAGAAATTCCTCAAGTAATGACTCATTTTTTGCACATATTGACAGAAGATCCCCAGAAGAATAAAAAGCATCCACTACCAAATAAATGTTCATTTCAGTAATACAACACAATTAAGTCAACGTAGTTTTTACACTGACTTTTTAATAATGGAATTAGGAACTTCTAAACTCAGTTCTTCAAAATCATCCCATTTGAGATTATCTGCTTCTCTTCCCTTCTGTTTTTGGGAGTATTTCATAGAGGTAACTTTTTTCTTCAGTTCACTATCTTCAAAAAATAGGAGTGCATGGGGGGAAAGACCTCATATACAGGTATGTTTGAGCATATGAATACAAGTTAATGTAATAGTGACTGGATGACGTCAACGTGTCAGATAAGACAGTTAAGTATTTTTCCATTGAGGAATTTTTTTTTTAGTAATTTTAATTAGGTTTTGCCAGTGCTTTCCAGGCTCTTATTTTATAAATACCAGCTACTTAAAAGAAAATTAATTCTTCATCTAAACTTCTATATAATCTCTTCACAAAAGGCAAGAATTATCAGGTAAATTGGTTGACAGGAATTACTACATACATGCATTTTTCAGTTAATGCATCAGTAAACTTTGCAAAAATCTACTTTTGAATGGGGCAGATCAACACCAAGAAATGAAAGAGGCAATGGACTATTACAATGATGCAAAGAAATTAGGATCTTATTCAGCATTCCCTTAAAACTATGACAATAAACCTTTTCTGCTACAGTGACTTAAAAAAAAAAAAACAAAAAACAACTAAAAAAACAACCCATGACCAAAGTACCCAAAGTATCCATCTAACAAGATCTAATGCAAAACTGAAACAGAAGTCAGCATTGGAACCATTCCAATAGTTATCCTTCAATGATTTTGTTTTGGTTTTGTTCAGGTTTTATTTGTTTATTTTACAATAGCTGCAGAGTAGTTATGTCAAGAAAGAAATTAAAGCCATCAAAACCAAAATCATACATAATTTTTAAAGCATAGTAAATGCTGAACTTCCACCTTTATTTCCAAACAACCTATTACAGTCAAGCTGTAGACTAATTCTGCCATTGTGATGGCCTGTTTATACATTTTTCATGGATATCATGGCTAAAGCTAGTCTAAGTGGCAGAACTGGATACTTCTTCAAAACATGTTAAAAACTTTTGAAAAATTGCAGGGTCAGGAAAAGTCAGAAGGAAAAGGTATAATAAAAATACAGAGCAAAGAGAGTTCAGGAAGTGACAACAAGAAGGCGAAAAAAGGAGCGTTTCAGAATGCCTAGCTTCCCAAGATCTATTTCAACAGCAGCTGGTCTCCCTGGGAGCTCCTTTATAATGAAAATCTGAAGTGGAAACTGTTCAATATTCCAAAGTTCATTTTTATAAAAGAAGTAAACTGTAGACTGCTGATGAAAGGGGAGCTGGGCTTCTGGCAATAGTATAAAAGGGAGATGACCTTATTCTTCAGAAGACATTCAGAAAACAAAAGATGTGTTATTTCTAGCTGCTCTTTCTCATTTATCTTAATTATTTTCTTTTTGCTTTGCTCAAAATGATCATAGTGAAAAAATGCAATGCTTTCTCTAAAGTACTACTAGTAACAGCACAGTTCACACTTCTAGAAAGAGCAAGCCTTATCAACAGGCACGTTATCCTTCTAGGCGCTTTTACAAGTTTGCTAATAATACTTGGTAAAGGAAAATAGAGTTTTTCTCTACAACATAAACACATTTAATCTATTTTCAACTTTATTTAAGGTCTTATCACTGAGTAGTTGGCAGGACAACCGATTGCCTTTATCAAAACAAAGTCAGCTTTCAAAGAAAGCATTCTAGTTGGAAATACACCTATCTAGAAGGAAGTCTTCATCAAGAAATATTTGAGGTATGTGACTGCTTCTCTTTTCTCACAGAAGAAAAAAAAAAATTTGGTTTATTTCTCCTAAGTTCTGATGAATCTTAAACATGAAAATCGTCAAGAAAAGACATAGTGAAAAACAAAACTATATGTGAAAGGTTAATTTACGGTATTCATAAAATCAAGACAGCTTTCCAAAAGTTACGTACTCATCATGGCATAACATATTACTTGAATTACAAGTAGGCACTATAAAAAAAAAACCAGTGTTTTTACAGTACACAAAAATTTAAAATTACATGGATTTCTGTCCTGATTGTGGAAAATCCAAAATTTCCCATCTCACTGAAGCTGATGTGTTAGAACCAGTCACTCTTCTGTTGTCCCATCCCTCTGCTTAAGACAAGGCACCCAGTTATCTCCCCATTCAGTACGCACTGATCATTCCCAGAGAGATTAGTGCTGTAACTAGGAACAACATTGAGACAACATGAACAGCCTGTTCCACTTAGCAGCATCAGTGTTTGTTTTAAATATTTACATTCAGATTTTGAGTATGAGATTTCGTATGAAAAATAAATTTTCATAAAAAGTAGTTGTATTAATAGACCCGATTCTTTTTTCCAATGAATCTGAAGAACTACAGCTTGATACAACGTGTTAACTGATGAAGCTACCACATCCTACTATTACCTCCCTGAAAACAGACCTATAATAAAACATCAAGCCTAACTAATGCACAGCAAATCTAGTAGTGCATTTAAATATAAAAGGAATTCAGTCTGTAACATTGTTTCATGCACACACTGAATATTTTTTCTGTTGGCACAGCTATCCTCTCCCTTTCAGAAAGTACTGTTCAGACTGTATATCGACGTTTTCCCCCCACAGAGAATTACAGAATAACCTCACAGGATATTTCATGCTGTAAGAGATGTCAGAATAAGGGATGTCGTAGAATAATTCATATCGTAAGGGACATCGGGAGGTTTCCAGCCCAGCCTCCTGCTGAAAGCTAAAACATTTGGTCAGGTTACTGGGGGCTTTCTTTTTCAGTCTTGAAAACTTTCAAGGAGAGAAACTGAACAACTTTTCTGAGTAATCTGTTCCAATGCTCGACTGAACATATAAACATCTCTCCTTGATTTTTACAAACAAATTAAATTTAGCAGTTGGTAAGTTGAAGTGCATTACTCATATTTTATGGAAAAGAAAATCAATTTCATGCTGAATCTAGTACAGCAGTAAATTCAGCTGTCTAACAACTCTGAGTACTGGCTTGACTAGGAATAACTAATAGTAATGCTTGTGTTCAACTCTTGCTGAACTGGAGAAAATTGAATTGTCTATGGTAAAAGAGGATGTTTCCAATAAAGCTATAAAAAGATCATCTCGTGACTAAATCCTGATCTCTGTGCTCCAAGCTAACTCATTTGCATGGGAACAACATATAATCTGTCCCATGTGTCAATTATGAAAGCATTACGTAAATAAAAGCAAAGAACTTGTCAAATATGTATATTTATATTTCTTCACTTTAACATACTGCATCATATTAATTATTCAGTCTGTAGTGCTGACCATAGCTCAACAATGCCCCTTATTTCAGACCCAAGAGCTACTAAGTTATTGCAAATACTATCTTACCACATCCAAAAGACTATCTTATGTAAGCAAAACTGCTATGGTGCAGTGGTAACTCCACCAGTTTTATCCAGATCTCAATTCAGTGAGAGGCATACATCATCTTTTCGTAAGTATTTGTCTCAAGAGGCTGTAACAAAACCTTGACATAAAAGGAAAAAAAATAGTATGAATCCAAACAAAACCCAAATCATCAGTTATTTTATTTGCCAGCACAGAACCCCACAAAACTTAACTAAGCAAAAATACACGATATGCTACAGTCAGAACTGCTGATTCTCTGCATAATTAGGAGTATTGGGGTTGCTGGGCATTTCTGATGTTTACAACTACTTACAACTTTGTCAAAGTGTCCTGTCTGTCCTTGCTTTCTCACAATACATATAAAACATATACTTACATGCCACATCGAAAAATTTGTTCAAGATTTCAATTTTTAAAAGGAACAATGGGGGAAAACCACAATAATTTTTCTTCAAAAAATGTTTGTGACTATGGCTTGAAGCCATCAGCATAGACAAGCTTCAAGTTAATGCTATGCTCTTTCATTCATCTCTGAAAATGTAACAAAGATCAACCAACTTCTAAGAAGAAAGTACTGTGTTGCTTCAGTGGAGAACAAAAGCCACCTTATAGTCTCTGAAAAGGAATAAAAATTGAGACCAGTGTCTTCTAAAAGCACAGAAAAAGTGACTGGAGACTGAGGAAAGGAGACTAGACCGGGCTGACATCGCAAGTCAGGATGAGGAAGCTCCAAGGAATAAAGAAAAGTAAATGGAAGGAAAGCTGACAGGAAAAAAGGAAGAGGACAGGACTGGTTGAGACAAGAAACCAAAATTTGGAATGGTCAAGCCCAGGAACACCTAAAAAACTAAGACTGAGACCGGCTACAAAACGATAAAGACACTGTTATTAGGATACATATAAATAATGAAGTGAAAAGGACTGTGCTTGCAGAAGTCTAGCAAGAGCCCTCATGCACCACAACACATTCTAAAGCCTACAGCAGAAAGGACTTCAGTCTTCCACCACTTTTCCACTACCTGAGCAAATGCACTACAAGTTATGCCATTCTGTTTTACCACTGCTGTACATAAAAGGGACTGCACTCTTACAGTGCTATCCCTCGTGATGGTAAAAGTTCAAGAGGTTTTTGCAAACGATTAAACTTTTCCAATTGTCTTTGTAACCACCGTAGGTCCAATACAGTAAGACAATAATGAATTTACTTGGAAAATTGAAATTTTTCTGCATTTTCTTGGTTTGTTGTTTGTTGGCTTAGTTTTGTTTTTTTTTAATTCCCTTAAATTTAATTTTCTAGGTTTTAAGGAAGTATATGGGACATGTATGAACATGTTACTTCATAAACAACACAAAAGAAAATTATTAAGGTTACTAAATCAAGCACTCAAAAGGTGTAAAATGACAAACTGTTGTCTGTGCAACCATAATTAACATAATTAATGTGGTTTTTTATAATATTTAAATAAACATGTGCTTCTTACTCAAAGTTATCTTGCCACAGAAGATGATACAGAACTTAACGCTTAATCCTTAAATAGGATTTATCTTATCTCTTGTTTTATCTACTGAAGAACTAGGCTTGCAGAAAGAAAACAGGACAAGGGCTCTGTAATATGCTACAAAGGCTTTAATGACTAAAGTTCCCTCTGTTGTAGTTTCCTTCATTCCCGTTACTATCATGCAGCAAACCATTTAACCTAAAATTTCCGTAGTTTGTAATTAACTGTAAATTCCTCTTTTTCCCCATTCACTCTGCAGATACACTCACAGACGTGGAGCAGTCAGGACTTACAAAAAGCAGTAGCAGGTATAACTTGAGCAACATATTTACAAGAATTACAGACGTTTCAAATTGGACACCAAAAATGAGTGAATACTTTTCACCTAACCCTCTTTGTGCCTCTGTTAACCATCTGTAGAAGTCTTGTCTCATCTTAGGTAGTGTTTGATGAACTAATAATACTTTGTGGGGCATTCTGATCACATAATGATAAGCACTTCAGCAAAGCTCATACAGATGTTACCAGTTCTGTCTTCAAAGCAGAGCTGTGTAACATGGAATAAATAAATCATGGGCTCACACAATGATCAATGAAAAATACTGAATTCTCTTAAGTGAGCTCAATCTATCCCATGCAGTGAAAGACAAGGCTCCTGTGGAAAAAAAAATATAGTATATGACCATGTCATTAAGACTGTATCAGAAGTACATACTCAAAAAGGCACTTAAAACCTTTTTGTTCCATAAGCTTAATAATGTGGGATTTTGCTACAGAAGGGGTTTAAGATACTCAGTTTAAAATTCTGTGAAATCAAGAAGGTTCTTGCATAACCACGAAGCTGTGTTGAGGTTGCATTACTTTTTAGCACCTGTCAGAAGCAAAACTGGAAATCTCTTGTTGGTTTAGAACAGCATTGTGGATAATACCAATATGGACAAGGACAGAAGTGTTTTGCTTAGGTTATTTTTAGGTTTTGCAAAATTTAGAGATGGAAAAGATACATTTTTTTATAACGACAACTATCACTGAAGACAAACTAAGCAACTGACGCTGACAACACACATTTGAATGTAAACGACCAAACAAAAGCCTCAAACTATCAACAGTTCTCGAGGTAAGTTCTTATTAATGAAATTTTGGTCCATTATCATTTATACAACATGGGGCAAACATCATCCTTTCACAGAGATCTGTACAGTATTTGCACTGCAAGGACATCTAGAAGTTAGTAGGGGTAGATGAAAAACACTAAGAATTTTTAAAACTTCACGTTATCTCAGAAAGCCTTCCCCTGTGTTATGCAATTTCAAGGACGGTGTTCATTATTTTTACTGGTTTACAAGTAATTCTATACAAAAGAGTGACACTAAATAATATATTTGTTAATACTGTCTTTGATATAGCCATCTCTGCACAGGTGGCTGCATTTTAAAGGCGTATTTTTCCCTAAGTTGTACAGCCTAATAATTACATAATGGCTTATTTCTGAAACGTTAACAAACCCTTAAATGTTTCATGTGCTTTAATATAACTGTATTATAATATCGTTATATAACTATGACTATGCTAGAATATAACACCCGAAAACATTCACAGCTCAGAGGTCACAGTTTACTTTCATTACTAAATGGAGCATAGTTGATTAACTGCATAGATAATCTTCCGTAGGTTTCATAAGCAGAATTAAACAGCTCTTCATAAAGCAGATGCAATTCCTAAAGAGCCGCTCACCGAGGTGCAGCTCAGGCGCGGCACCCTCGGGCAGGCTCAGCCCTTCCAGGTGCCTTTAGCGGAGCTCAGCAATGGCATTTGTGCCCTCACCAGCAGGTTACTACAGCCGCTCCGAATTACTGACATTTACGGAAACGCGGCACTGAAAAAAGGAGAAATTAGCATTTTACAACGGGAAAACAAAGTGAAACGCTATTATTTTTACTGCAAGAAGGTGCAGTGAAAAAAAACCAACACCCTTTTTAGCCCGTCACCAGTAAACACACCCAGAAGGCAGATGAATCAGCGTACGGCGCAAGGCTGCGGCTGCTCCGGCACACAGACCGTGGTGCTGAAGTGATGCGCTGGAAGACCACGGTACGGACGCATTTTTACACACGCTGCCAAAATCTATACGTGTGCCGTAGGAAACGGAGAGGAAACCGCGCACGAGGCTTCCCCTGCGGCAGCATCCCGGTCCCTCGCCAGCCCGCATCCCCCCGCCGAGCCCACGACCGGCGAGGACAGCAGCCGCAGGGGGATTACCCGGGGCAGGCGGCCCACTTTCGGCAGCCCGGGGTGCCGAGTAATCCCGTACCCAGCGGGCAGGCGCCCTGGAAGGGGGCGGCTTACCCCAGCCCGCCCCGCTTCCCGTACCCGGTAAGGGCCGCCGCCCCCGGCCGCCGCAAAGGAACGGGTTCCACCGTGGGCCG